>VHKM01001275.1:0-87652 GCA_007210695.1 Neogobius melanostomus | reverse complement strand
GTAGTGTATGTGATCATAATATATTGGTCTTATTGTCTCATATATTTTTTATACCCCTTCCTCAAATAAGTTCAGGGGTCCGATTTATTGATTGGTACAAGTGCGTCAAGTTGCTAGAACCTTTGGGAAGTGGCAACAGTAGGGACGGTGGTCCATAATGCGTGCGCACATCTACTGGGCCGGGTGATTAATGACCCGTGCAAGGAACTAGATACAGAAGTCAAGACAAAACCGCTGTTTGTCCGACGGCTGCTGTGAATCTATTAGTGTAAAATTGGAAAGAACTCCTCTTACATCATACAACCATGATTATGAAAGGTTCTCTGTGAAAGAGAGATTGTCGGTAGAGGAGCAGGAGGAGAACCCTAGTTGAAGACTTCAGTGGCAGTCAGAAGGTCATTACGAAAATCGAATTACCTATGAAGCGAACGGTTCCATTTATGCCAACAATTTAGTCGTTGCAAACAGCGTCCAATGCGCTTACGTAAAAGGCTTCAAAGGGATGAAAACTTACTATCTGAGTATACACAAGTTTTTAAATGATTTAATTTGCTAAGGGCTAATGCTGAGAGGTTCCCTGATGAGCAAGTTGGATCGCTCTGACGGTTACCGTGTGGTACCTTGCCTCATCATGGTGTATTTCATTCCGCAAAAGGACACTTTGCGAGTCGTTTTCGACTGTGGGGCAGAATTCCAAGGGTGTTCACTTAACAGGCAGTTGTAAGGTCAACTCCACCGTTCTCTTATTGGCTGTTTTAACAACGTTTTAGACAGGAATTTTGGAGTTATGGCGGACATTCAGGCGATGTTTCATCAAGTCCAACGTGGCGGAAGAACATCTGGATCTTCTCGGTATTTTTATCGGTGCCGGATGGAGATCTATAAGGAGCCCTCGTACGTATCGTAATGACTGTCATTTGTTTGGTGCAGCCTCTCACCCAGCTGTGGCTTGTTATGCATTAACGCAGAACTTGCCATTGACAATGAGGTCTGTTTTCAGAGGAAGTCATCCGGACTGTTCAGAAAACTTTAACATGGATGATTTTGTTGAAAGTTTGCCCGTCTGAGATGATTGCCATCATCATTGGTGAGAACCTCACAACTCCTGTGTAAAGCAGGATTTATCTTACCAAGTGGTTGAGTACCTAGTCGCAAAGTAACTGTTCAAGCTTCCAGAGACACCAGCACAGAATATTAAAGAAACTGGATTCTAGACAGATGATGAAGCTGCCTGTTGAACGTGCCCTTGGACTTCACTGGTGTATTGAATCTGACCGGTTTGTGTTCAAATTCAAATTGAAGGACAAACCTCTCACAGACGAGGATTGCTGTCCATTGTTAGCTCGATTTATGATCCCTTAGGGTTTTTGGCTCCATTTACACTTCCAGCCAAAATCGTGCTGCAGGACCTCTGTTCGTCTCAAGTGTAGGTTGGGATCCCACTTCCCGTTACCATTTTTTCAATTAAGGTGGAATAAGTGGTGGATGACCTGAAGAGGCGTGGGGGGCCTTCAGTATCACAGATTTTTTAAGCCTCAACCTTTTGGGTCAGTCATTGCTAGCACAAGCTGCATCATTCTCCAGATGCGAGTGAAAAGTGCATATGGTACTGTACCTACCTTCGTCTGCAAAATGATTTCGAATAAATCCATGTTACCTTTGTTTCTTGGCAAGCTCGTGTGCTCCCTTGAAGAGCAAGTGACTATTATGTCTTGGAACTTACAGCTGCTGTTCTTGCTGAAAGATTGAACAAATGTTGAAGTCTGAGTTGCAAATTCATTTGGAGAAGTTCCTGTTTTTGGACCGACAGCAAGCAGTAACTAAAATACATTTAAATGAGGACAAGAGTTAAAACCTTGTGGCCAATAGGATTCATCCATCAGAGAGGCCACTGGAAGCTGACAGTGGAACTATATTGCGTAGCGAGGATACGCCCGCTGATCATTGCTCCCGGGGTCTTAAGATGGAAACAACTTATTGGGCAGGAGAATAGGTCACTGTCTAAGTTTCTGTGGAGTTGGGAATGAGTGGCCAATTCACTCTTTATCCTTTGAAATGACCAACGCAGACGCCGAAGTGAAAACAAGTGTTACTGTTAAACACAGTCCTGCTTAATGTCAAGCCACCTTAATCAACTGATAAATTATTACTCGTGTTGGAGAAGAACTGAAGGTAGCTGTGGCTTGGCTACATGAAGTTTAGAAAGGTATGTTATTAAGTTGTTGTAATAAGGAACAATTCATGTTGATGGTAATCCAAAACATACACAACAAATGCAAACGTTCAAGGTACTTTAAGGAATCAATCCCTTCTGCTGATGACCTTAAGGGAGGCAGAGAACTGGATCTTTGTCTTTGTCAAAGAGAACAATTTGAAACAGAGGATTGCTTCCTTGGACCCGATGCCCAATGGGGTGGCAAGACAGTACAATTTACCCAAACTGGACCCCATTTATAAGGGGCGGGGACTTTTTACACGGGTAGGGGGGGAAGTTATCCAAGGTCTTCATGCACGAGAAAGCCAAGCATCCTGTCATACTAGCCAAGGACCATCAGTTTCTAAACTGATTCTGAAACATCATCCATGAACAATTAGGACAATGTGAAGAGGTCAGCTTCTCTCAACCCTTAGGAAAAGGATGTGGATTATTAATGCCAATCTGCAGCACGTAAAGTCATTTCAAAAGTGTGTTTCTGCCAGGCGTTATAGAGGAAAATTAGGTGAACAAAAATGGCTGATTTACGGGTTGAGAGGGTCCTTCCTGATTCTTCCCTGCTAATTCACTCATGTAGGCATGGATTATTTTGGGCCTATTGAGGTAAAGGGAGAGGTCAGAAGTACGATAAAGCGATATGGAGTTCTTTTTACTTGTATGGCCAGCAGAGGTTCTGTGGCATTTAGAAGTTGCCTTCTATTGGACACAGACCTCTCTATTAAGTGGCTATCCGTCGATTTATCTGTCGAAAAGAGGCCAAGTTCCAGCGTAAGATCCGACAATGGAACCAATTTTGTTGGAGCTGAAAGAGAACTTAAGGCAGCATTAAAATAACACTTAAAACGAAAGCAAAATACAAAGAAGCATTGGCACATCCAGGCGTAAAATGGCATTTCAATCCTCCAGCAGGGTCCCACCATGGAGTGTATGCGGAACGGTTGTAGACATGCGTGAAACCGGATTTTAACGCACTGTTCTTCATCTAGAATCCTGGATGAGAGTGGTTTACAAACCATTTTTTGTGAGGCGGAGCCAGTTAAATGATGTCACCATCACAAGGTTTGTCTGAAGATGGCAAAGACCTTGAACCACTCACGCCCAATCACCTTCTACTACATGAAAGGAACCTGTCCTTCCAACTGCAATCAACTGATAAGGAGGGATTTGTATGTCCGAAGGAGATGGGAAGGCAGGTTCAAGTATCTTGCCTGATTGTTTTGGAAGAGGTGGACTCGGGAATACTTTACCTCTGTTACAAGAAAGACAAACATGGAATGCCATAAAACGAAAGTTTTTACATCTGGCAGATATAGTTGTTGTTGTGGATCCCTCTGCAACCAAGGGTTCCTGGGCCTGGGGAAAATTCTTAACACATTCCCAGATAAGAAAGGTCTTGTGCGCTCTGTACGTATACAGACCAAATCCAATGTATTGGAAAGGGCTGGTAACAAAGATTTTCCTGCTGTGAGGCAGAAGCAATGAACTTAATGGAAAGACAATTTTTTGGCGTTTTCTCAGTATCTATGGCTCATTTGTTTAAAAAAGAAAAAAGAAAAAGAAAAATGTTTTGTTTTTCCACAGAACATTTGGGGCTGGTGTGTGTGAGCCCATTAATATTGGTTTGGGTGTACCTGAATATGTACACTAGAGGGCACCCGTGGTGAATTTTGATTATTGGACCACAGGAAATGCGTACCTGTGAGATTTAAATGGCCCGGAGGGTTTCTTGTTAGACGGGTGTTGGAGTGGCGAGAGCAATGGTTTGACCGTGAGCAGTGCTGTTTGACGGAATTTTGTACATTTCCATGTGAAATTATTAGAGCTCAAATATGTCATTCATTTTTCGTTATGTTTGATTATGAACAGTTATGGAATACTTTAGTTTAATTTTAAACGTTGAACGAACGGGTAGTGGATAAAGCGACACCGCGTCAGCCAAGCTGCAAAACCACCAGTCAACCAAGTAAGGTCAGTGGAACACTCTGTTGGAACCTAACATTGTGTTTCTCTGGGTTCTTACTCCTAAGTACTCTGCGAACATTGTCCGATTTAGTGGAGTGTCTCCTCAATGATCTTATGGCTGAGAATAAAATCACCTCTTGCAGGAGCTGAAATACAAAGATCTTATGGTAGTGCTTGACCAGGTCTGCTGCCCTCATTACATGCAATGGCAATAGAGCAGTAGCCAGCTTTATCCCAGTTTTATTGGGACAGCTTTTTGCGATGGGTATTTCTTGGTGTTACCACCCTAACAAAATCCTCACACACATACTAAACTCACTGGCTGATGAGCCTCACAAGGGTTTCAAAAAAAAGCCTGGCACTGAACATGTTTGTGTGAATTACAAATATTTAAAATATACTTTTATAAGTATTTGTATATACTTATAAAACTATGATTTCACACATTAAGATTTATATTTATTTCTGTTGCAATATCACTGGAACACAATCCTTGACTTAAGTGCTGTTTAATGTGTGGGATATTATCAAATATAAGCGAATGTAACATCTGAACACAACTGTTCTTTACTCTCTCGCTTATTTATGACTCCACAATAATAAAAATGTAATCAACTAAGGATCACCTTCCACAGTTAATGACAGTGATGTGTCTATAACCTAATAAAAACCTACAGCATCAAAGAAGGAAGTTTGTCTTTATTCACAGAATATGGTTACTGCAGAGATTAACTAAACTTTAATTTCATTTGAGTCATGTATTTTTCCGAAACTGTTAGCATTAGCCTCAAACATCCCACATACAATCAATCAGATGTTTTCAGCTGTGTCAACCATCAACTACATTAGGTCCAAAGCTCGTGGACATTAATGGAATGTTCAGCCTTTGAGATTTTACTGTATATACAAAATTAGCGTCTCAAGTGTCCTGAGCTTAAAGCTTATTAGTGGGTCCAAATCCAGTGGCCACTAAACATCACTTATAATGGTGTTAATGATAGAGGAAGCCACAGAAACTATTTAAAATGTCATACAGGAATATATACTCAATTCAAACCCGAAGCTGTTTTGCTTTCCAGAAGTGAACATGTTGAGAACAGGCTCAGAATAAAGGAGTTTCTGTGATTTACTGTTATAACACACTGTGGTGTTTATTGTTGCAACTATGTTGAATTAAAATGGTGTTTCTGATCCCTTAATAAACTGCCTCAGGTGCTTTGAGTGGGACCTGGAACACAATCATCCTCCTGAGATTCAACAGTGGGAATTTACTCTCCCTGCAGGTAAGAACTGTAACTGGCAGGTTAGCTAACTTCTGAAAAGAGAGGTTCAAAATATTTAATAGAAAAGATTTGTCCGTTCATGGCCCTGACCGCCTCATAGACTCTCCCTGAAGATTATAAACATTCACTAGATTAAAGCGTGAACATGGATAGTCAGGTCAGGTAAACCTCTCAGTCTCAGTATAGAAATATGAAGCCTGTTGCCATAGTATGAGGAAAAACAAAAGTCCTCATCTTTAATGATGAAAACTATCGGTCTGATCACAACATGTTAATCCAATTGAAGCTCCTCTGTGTTTCACATTTCGATCATTTTACATTGTTTTAAACTTCTTTCCTTTCCCCCTGTCAGTGTCAGTGTGGCGCCCTCTGTTGGAGATCTTCAGATATAAACAAACAAAGACCCGAGGATTATCGAGCACAATTATTGGAGTTTAAATTATACAAATAACCTCTTGTTGCATTTTTTCCCGTTCAGATTTAACCCAAATCTAAAAAAGGCCAGAGTACGCACAAACCTGCTGAAGGCTTGTAAAAGTTCCTGGTGCTGTTTAGTCAAAATATGGCACTTTCCCCCGTGGCTGCAGCTGTAGGGAGCTCACTCCAGGCTGAGTGAGCCCGCTGCTGACTGTAAGGCTCGTCTACGCGCTAACCCCGCTCCAACGACGCCCACTGAGGGCGATGAACCCTATGAGCATCACACGGGAGGTGAAAGTTATACCACTGTAAACATGTGAACTTAGTGCTTTTCACTTCACAGCTAGCGGTAGCGGCTAATGCAGTCTGCACAACAACAGCAAAGTTACGCCACACAGGTGCGCAGCTGTGCATGAAAGACCTGAGTAACATTCTGGATTGAAAAAATTTCCAGCAAACCGCACGTTCACCAAGCCACGTGAACTGTCACCGTTTTTCACTATATAAGTGTTTGCATGTGTAGCAAGCACGAGTGGTGATGGGTATAATTTAGCAGATTCAATTTTAATAAAACTAAAAAGACAACGCCACCGAAGAGAAGGGCTCTTGGACCTCTAGAAAGGCTCGTAGTTCGTTCATTGATAGACAGAAAATGTCCAAAAGTATACATGATATTATTTATCACATTTGTTCCTTTAAAATCTTTGTTTCACATGTCCATTATTTGCGATCTCAGAATCCATCAGTCCATATTCAAAACAATTGTTTTCAGTTAAACGAAAAAGTCCACATAAAAACGGACACTATAACGAGAAAACAGCAGCAGGAGACACAATCAGGAGGGACATGACCAGAAGCCTCGACCTTATAAATTAAAAAATAATGTTAGACTGTAACAGAAAAGTAGGAAAATGACCGTAACGGCTAGCTGTTCATACCGTCGCAATCACAGCGCACCGAGCTACTCCGGCCATCCCGGGTGCTTCATAGTGCTCACACCCAGCGAGACCCCGAATGCCAACCGAGCAGACTTGTGGACGCCATGGGATGGTGCGCTATGAAGCCCTCAACCATCCGCACACACAGAAGAAGCCCGTATTAACGCCATAAATACGAAGATAAATGAACGGCAAATATCTGCAATATCTAATCTACCTGACAGAAGACGTAAACACACCCTGGCGCTCCCCAGGGACACAGGCGGAAGTACGGAGATAGCAGAGGATGAATGAAGAAGGCTTTTTATGGATTTTAAGGGGTCGAGCGCCATCTGCTGATGTTCTTGATGCTATGTACAATAATGAATAATTAACTAAGATCTACGAGCCTAATATTTACAATAAATTGGTAATCCACAACATGTTTTGGTGATCTCCTTTCTCCGTAAACCAGGTTTTTTTATCACTGAGGGCCACAAACAGAAAAATTACCAAACAAAGGAGTGCGGCCCAGTTGTATTAAAGTAGCAAATTCCAATAAAATGTTACCTGTGGCTTTTTAATTGAAATGCAGGCTCAAAATAATGTTTTTCTTGGTAGGCTTGGTGCTCCTATAATATAAATTTAGGAGCACAACCAAAACACAAAACAGGGAAGCTTTTAAAAGGAAAGGGGAATTAAATATCACAATGCCACTTCCAGCCTTCTATGTGTTTATTTAGCTGCTTCGCATTGATTAAGAAATCTAACAAAACTCATTATATTTTAAACACTGTAGAATGGGAAACCAGAATTGTGTGCCTCCGTTCCCCGTTAAAAAAATGCGTCCCATTAACTCATCATCGTAAAGAAATCTGAGGAAGCATCTGTAGTTTTTACCGGGTTGTACCTGTTACCTCCAATGTGGTCTTTCTGCTCGGCTTCTCTGTCTGGCTTGTGACAGTTAGGGGAGCCTGAGAGACGAGTCCAGAGTCGGGCTCACGTCGCCCTCTCCTCACAGCGGTTGCAGGTGAACAGGGATATTTTATATCAATTTAAACTTTTGGCTGTAAATCCTTTGAATTTAATACAAGAAAAAAAATGATAGCAAGTTTTTTTAATGGTTTTATATCCGTTTTTTTTTAAATGCCCTATAAAAAATGAACAAATGCCTATATTTATTGCAACAAAATCTGATTGAATATATCAAAGCCAGGTTTAAATTCATAGGGGTTTATTTTTGTTAAATATTAGTTATTGTGGAAAGATCTGTGAAAATTCTAATTTGGCCTTGGTTTTATTTGAACTTCAAAACTCATTAATTCAGTTTAGGAATTAGAATTAGATATTGAAAAAATCCCTCGACAACAACCTTCAAAATACTGTCTAATCAAGACTGGTGATTCTGCAGGTGCATCTTATGTGGAGTATCAGTGCAATAATTAAACATGTAATTGTGAAGATTAGGTGTTCCATGTTTGTTTACAGTAAATTTATTTGTTAAGAGATCACATTGGCCCAAAATAATAAACAAAGAATGTTTTGCCTGCAGTATCTTCCCTGACAAAGTGAATGTATCCATGTGAGATCAATATTATCTAACACCTACAACCAACCGGTAAGAACCGCAAACCCTTTAGGCGTCTTCAAAAGTTGAAATAAAGATCCACCACTAAATCCAATGAATAGTTTCCTTTAAAAGGCGTTAGATTCCCACGTGAGGCTCGTGGTAAAAAAAGACTTTCCCCAAACCTAGATCCTCTGCTGTGCTGACTCCGCACTCACGCTGGAATATGCGCACGATGTTCTCAGGAGTGTTCCTGGCGCACCCAGCCCGCCGCCCTCCCTCCGGGCAATCGTGCTGCTGGGGCCGACACGACGCTCAGGCTGCTCGGAGGACCGGAGCCAACAGGGCATGGTACAGGCGGGCGCTCGGGCTGAAGCGACCGGCACTGAGGACCAGGAGAGAGGAACAGGGAGGGAGGGGGGGCAACAGAGGAGAGAGGGGGAGGAGAGGAGAGGAACCAGAGGAGGGAGGGGAGGGAGGGAGGGGAGAGAGGAGGAGAGAGGAAACAGAGGAGGGAGGGGAGGCAACAGAGAGAGAGGGAGAGGGGGGGAGGAGAAGAAGGAGAGAGGGCAACAGGAGGAGAGAGGAAAACAGAAGAGGAGAGGGAGGGGAGAAAAGTAAAGAGAGAGAGGAGGAGGGGTCAAAGAGAAGAGAGTAGGGACACGAGAGAAATGCTATAGAGAGGAGGAGAAGGCATGGGCGAAAGCGACGGGGAGGGTAATGCGTAATGGGGAGAGGATAGAGATAGAACGCTAATTGCATCATTTTGTAAAAAATAATAACTTTATCTTCAGGGGACACCGAAGAGTTTAGTTCTGTCATTTTATTTATGTTATTTATTTATTTTATTCTCAGGGGACAATGCATTAAAAAGTATATACACTTTGTAAAAAAGAAAGAAAAGCAGGCTTTGTACTAAATTCCAATCCTCTGGTCCAACGGACACACTGATCGCAATAGAGCACTGGAGCTAACTCACCACACATCACCACTCATCAGCAAAGACATCAGTCATATCAACAATATCTATTCTGCAACATAGGTCACACCTATGCACAGGGCTCACTCACGACACACTCCTATACACCCCACCTTATACGACAAACGCACCCCTTCACATACCCACCCTTCTCACAGAAACACAGACCCACATTCATCACTTACACATAGTTCCATCTTCCACCTACACACTCACAACACACACATTGTGTCATGGCTTAGTTCAGCCAAATCAGCTCTGATTTGTTTTTGTTCATCTTCCACAGTTTGAAGTCTGATCTATTTGTTTGAACAGCTATCACTTTTTAACTCTATTAAAAGTTATAGTCTGGCGCCCTCTGCTGGGGTTCTTCATATATGACAACATAAGCTGTGGCTGGAAGGAGACAATTATCTGAGTTTATAGTTATGAAATAAAATCCCAGGTTTAAGAGAGGAGGAGGAGGAGTTCTTAAATCCTGAAGTAAAGAAATAATAGTCGTCTGTGTTATATCTGCTGCGGCCACTGTGCTCGGCGCGGGAGACCCCTCTGATCCAGGGCTAATGGGACGGGGGAGTCCAACCCACGGGACCGACTGAATATTCACCAACACTCTACTCTCTGTTATTGCATCACATTAAGATTCATAACAGACAACAGAGAACCTGCCACACTTGCAATAACTATACTACCTACAACTCACGTGAAACTATAAAGACAACAAGTGGTCCAAATAAGATGGAATCCTCAAAAAAGTTCTTCAGATTTATTGCTCGCCAAAACACCAGGACGTCCGTCAGAAGTTTCCCCCTCTGCACACTAAGTTCCTCTTAAATAATGGAGAATAAACCACTGAGCCCCAATTAGAGGGTGAGACAATGTTTACAAAAATACATTTCATGGCTAATATTTACAATTATGAAAACCTGTTTTTATTTGATTTTAGCATTCAGTCTTTCCCACACATGGACTATAATTTTCGTATTACCTTAAAGTATGCAAACAAAGACAACCCCACTGTCCTGCATATAAGTTAGAGTGGAAGATGCAGGACCTCACCAGAGTTTTTGTACGCTGTCTCTAACATGTGGTCATACGGGGGCTGGTGGGCACTATGGCATACTTCTATTCTACCTGTCAAAGTGAAGTGATTCCAAGGGTAACAAAATAGTAGAGACTTATGTTTTCTTGGATCCAGTAGCACTGACACCTTCTTGCTCTGACACACTATTTAGAAAACTAAATATTAGTGGGAAGAAGGACCAGGATTTCAACTACAGACTATGAGTCAAACCAAATGGTACAGCAGTATAGTGAGTGGTCTGGAAGTTTCAGATATGAGTGGAAATGAATTTGTTTGGAACTTCCTCATTTGTTTACACAAACGTGAGATGCCTGTCACGGTAAATAATATTATCAGCAAGGAGGAATTGCAAAAATGGCCTTATTTTGCAATATTAAACCCCTTCCTCAAATAAGTTCAGGGGTCGATTTATTGATTGGTACAAGTGCGTCAAAGGTTGCTAGGAACCTTGGGAAGGTGGTTCAACAGTAGGACGGTTGGTCCATATGCAGTTGCGCACTCTTACTGGGTGGGGTGATTAATGACCCTTGCAAGGGAACTAATACAGGAGCATCAAGACAACCGCTGTTGTCCGACGGCTGCTGTGAATCGTATTAGTTGTTAAAAAAATTTGAAGAAACTCTCTTAATCAATACAACCTGATTTAATGAAGGTTCTCTTAAAAAAGGAAGGAATGTCGGTAGAGGAGCAGCAGGTTTATGAACCTGTTGAAGATTCAAGTGCAGCTCCATTGAAGGTCATTACAAAACGAATTACCTATGAAAGCGAACGTTCATTTATGCCCAACAATTTATTCGTGCCAAACAGCGTGCAATGCGCTACGTAAAGGCTTCAAAGGATGAAATTCTATACTGCAGTATACAAGTTTTAAATGATGTTTTGCTAAGGGCTTATGCTGAGAAGGTCCTGATGAACAGTTGGATCGCTCTGACGGTTTACGTGTGTACCTGCCTCTCAGGTGATTTCATCCGCAAAAGGACACTTTGCGAGTCGTTTTTCGACTGTGGCAGAATTCCAAGGTGTTTTCACTTAACGCAGTTGTTACAAGGTCCAAACCTCACCAGTTCTCTATTGGTGTTTTAACACGTTTTAACAGGAATTGTGGCAGTTATGGCGGGACATTCAGGCGATGGTTTCATTCAAGTCAACGTGCGGAGAACATCTGGATCTTCTTCGATTTTTATGGTGGCCGGATGGATATTGAATAAGAGCCTGTACCGTTATCGTAATGACTGTACATTTGGTTTGTGCAGCCTCTTTCACCAGCTGTCTTGTTATGGCATTACGCAGAACTGCCATTTGACAATGAAGTTCTGTTTCAGAGGAAGTCTATCCGTACTGTTCAGAAAACTTTTACATGGATGATTTGTGAAAAGTTTTGCGTTCTGAGAATGATGCCATTCATCATTGGTGGAGAACCTCACAACTCTGTGTAAAGCAGGAGGGTATTTAATTTACACTTACCAAGTGTTGAGTACTAGTCGAAAGTACTGTCAGCATTCCAGAAGAACACCACGGGCCAAGAATATTAAAGAACTGCGATTAGACAGAGATGAGCTTGCCTGTTGAACGTGCCTTGGGACTTAACTGGTGTATTGATCTGACCGGTTTGTGGTTCAATTCAAATTGAAGGAACAAACCTCTCACAGACGAAGGATTGCTGTCCATTGTTATCTCGTATTTATGATCCCTTAGGGTTTTTGGCATCCATTTACACTTCCAGCCAAAATCGTGACTGCAGGACCTCTGTCGTCTCAGTGTGGTTGGGATGACCCCCCCCCACTTCCGTTACCCTTTCAATTAAGGTTGGAATAAGTGGTTGTATGACTTGAAGGGCGTGGGGGTTCAGTATCAACAGATGTTTTAGCCTCAACCTTTTGGTAAGTCATTGCCAGCACAGCTTGCATCACTTCTTCAGTCATGCGAGTGAAAGTGCATATGGTACTGTTGACTACCTTCGGTCTGCAAAAATTTGATTTGAATTTCAAATCCATGTTACCTTTGTTCTTGGCAAAGCTCGTGGTTGCTACCTTGAAAGCAAGTGACTATTCTCGTCTTGAACTTACAGCTGCTGTTTCTTGCTGTAAAGATTGACAAAATTTGAAGTCTGAGGTTGCAAATTCATTTGGAGAAGTCCTGTTTTTTGGACCGACAGACATAGCAGTACTAAAATACATTAAAAATGAGGACAAGAGGTTTTAAACACCTTTGTGGCCAATAGGATTTCATCCATCAGAGAGGGGCCACTGAGCTTGAAACAGTGGAACTATATTGCTTGCGAGGGATAACCCGCTGAATTCATGCCTCCCGGAGGTCTTAGATGGAACAACTTATTGCATGAGAATGGATTTCAGGTCTAAGTTCTGTGGAAGTTGGAAGATGAGTGGCCAATTCACTCTTTATCCTTTGAAATGACCAACGCAGACCCTTGAAGTGAAAACAAGTGTTTACTGGTAACACAGTCCTGCTTAATGTCAATGCCCACAATATCAACTGATAAATATTACTGTGTTGGAGGAAGACTGAAGGTAGCTGTGGCTTGAGCTAAATGAAGTACGAAGTATGTTATAATTGTGCTAATAAAAGGATAACAAACTTTCATGTGATTGGAATCAAAAACATACAACAACAAATGCAAACGTTCAAGGGTAACTTTAAGGAATCAATCCCTTTCTGCTGATTGACATTAGGGAGGCAGAGAAACTGGGATCTTTGTCTTTGTCAAAGAGAAACATTTGAAACAGAGATGATTCCTTGGACTCCGGATGCCATGGGGTTGGCAAGGGAACAGTTACAATTTACAAACTGGACCCCATTTTTATTGAGGCGGGACTTTTACGGGTAGGGAATTCGTTATCAAGTCTTCAATGCCCGAAAGAAGCCAAGCATTCCTTGTCATACTAGCCAAGGACCATCAGTTTCTAAAAACTGATTCTTTGAAACATATCCATGAACATTAGGACACTGTGGAAGAGGTCAGCTTCTCTCAACCTTAGGAAAGGATGTGGATTATTAATTGCCAATTTCTGCAGACACGTAAGTCATTTCAAGTGTGTTTCTGCAGGGTTTATAGAGGAAAATTTAGCGTGAACAAAAGATGGCTGATTTACCGGTGAGAGGTCTTTCATGTAGCATGGATTATTTGGGCCTATTGAGGTAAAGAGAGGTCGAAGTCGATAAAGCGACTATGGAGTTCTTTTTACTTGTATGGCCAGCAGAGCTGTGCATTTAGAAGTTGCCTCTCATTGGACACAGACTCCTGCATTTTAATGCTATCCGTCGATTTTATCTGTCGAAAGAGGCAAGTCTCCAAGCGTAAGATCCGACAATGGAACAATTTTTGTTGGAGCTTGAAGAGAACTTATGCAGCATTTAAAAACACTTAACGAAAGCAAAAACAAAAGAACATTTGGCACATCAAAGGGCCCGTAAAAATGGCATTTCAATCTCCTCCAGCAGGGGGTCCCACCATGGAGGTGTAGGGAACGGTTGCATAAGAATGGTGAAACGGATTTTAACCATGTTCTTCACCAGCAATCCCTGGATGATGAGGGTTTACAAAACCATTTTTGTGAGGCGGAAGCCATGTTAAATGGATCGTCCCATCCACAAGGTTGTCTGGAAGATGCAAATGACCTTGAACCACTCGCCCAATTTCACCTTCTTACTCATGAAAGGAAAACCTGTTCCTTCAACTGCAATCACTGATAAGAGGGATTTTGTTATGTCCGAAGGAGATGGAGCAGGTTCATATCTTTGCTGATTTGTTTTGGAAGAGGTGGACTCGGAATATTTACCTCTGTTAAAGAAAGAAAACATGGAATCATAAAACGAAGTTTTACATCTGGAGAATATAGTTGTGTTGTGGATCCCTCTGCACAAGAGTTCCTGGGTCCTGGGGGAAAATTCTTTAACACCATTCCCAGATAAGAAAAGGTCTTGTGCGCTCTGTTACGTATACAGAACCAAATCCAATGTTATTGGAAAGGCTGTAACAAAGATTGTCTGCTGTGAGGCAGAAGCATGAACTTAATGGAAGGAACAATTTTTTGCGTTTATCTAGTATCTATTGGCTCATTCTGGTTTAAAAAGAAAAAAAAAGGAAAAAGAAAAAAAAATTTTTTGTTTTCCCACAAGAACATTTTGGGGGCTGGTGTGTGTGAGCCATATATTGTTTTTGGGGTGTACCTGAATATGTACTCACTAAGGGCACCGTGGTGATTTGATTTTGGGACCACAGGAAATGCGTACCTGTGAGATTTAATGGCCGGGAGTTTTTGTTAGACGGGTGTTGGAGTGGCGAGAGCAAATGGTTTTTGACCGTGCAGTGTGTGACGGAATTTTGTACATTTCACATGTGAAATATTATGAGCTCAAATATGTCATCATTTTCGTTATGTTTGATTATGAACAGTTATGGATACTTTAAGTTTAATTTTAAACGTTGAACGAACGGGTCAGTGGATAAAGGACACGCGTCAGCCAAGCTGCAAACCACCTCAACCAAGAAGGTCAGTGGAACACTCTGTTGGACCTAACAATTGTGTTTCTCTGGGTCTTACTCCTAAGTTACTGCGTAATTGTCCGATCTTAGTGGAGTGTCTCTCAATGATCTTATGGCTGAATAAAATCACCTCTTGCAGGAGCTGAAATAAACAAAGATCTTATGGTAAAAGTGCTGACCAGGTCTGCTGCTTCATTACATCAATGGCACTAGAGCAAGCAGCCAGCTTTGTCCCAGTTATTGGGACAGCTTTTGCGATGGGTATTTCTGGTGTTACCACCTACAAAATCCTCACACACATACTAAACTCACTGGCTGATGATGCTCAAAGGGTTTTCAAAAAAAGCCTGGCACTGAACATGTTTGTGTGAATTACAAATACTTATAAATATACTTATAAGTATTTGTATATACTTATAAATACTATATTCACACATGTAAGATTTATATTTATTCTTTGCAATATCACTGAACACAATCCTTGACTTAGTGCCTGTTTAAATGTGTGGGATATTTCAAATATAAGCAATGTAACAATCTGAACACAACTGTTCTTTACTCCTCTCCTTATATCGACTCTCACAATAATAAAAAGTGTAATCAACAAAGATCACCTTCCACAGTTAATGACAGTGATGTGTCTATAACCTAAATAAAACCTACAGCATCAAAGAAGGAAGTTTGTCTTTATTCACAGAATATGGTTACTGCAGAGATTAAACTAAACTTTAATTTCATTTGAGTTCAATGTATTTTTCCGATAGCTGTTAGCATTGCCTCAAACATCACACATACAATCAATCCAGATGTTTCAGCTGTTGTCAACCATCAACTACATTTAGGTCAAAGCCTCGTTGGAAATCATTAATGAATGTTCAGACCTTTGCAGATTTACTTTATACAAATTAGCGTCTCATAGTGTCCTGAGCTTAAAGCTTATTGTGGGTCAGATCCAGTGGCCACTAAACATCATCTTATAATGTGTTAATGATAGAGAAGCCACAGAACTATTTAAATGTCATACAAGGATATAACTCAATTCAAACCCGAAGCTGTTTTGCTTCAGAAGTGAACATGTTGAGGAACAGGCTCAGATAAAGGAGTTTCTGTGATTTACTGTTATAACACACTGTGTGTTATTGTTGCACTATTGTTGAATTAAATGTGTTTCTGATCCTTAATACTGCCTCAGTGCTTTGAGTGGGACCTGGACATCATCATCCTCCCTGAATTCAACAGTGGGATTTTACTCCCTGCAGGTAAGAAACTGTACTGCAGGTTAGCACTCTGAAAAATGTTCAAATATTTTAATAGAAAGATTTGTCCTGTTCTAGCCCTGACCGCCTCATAGACTCTCCTGAATATTATAAAACATTCACTAAATTAAAGCGTGAACATGGATAGTCAGGTCAGGTAAACCTCTCAGTCTCAGTGATGAGATATGAGCCCTGTTGCCATAGTTATGAGGAAAACAAAGTCTCATCTTCTGAATGATGAAAACTATCGGTCTGAATCACAACATCGTTATCCATGAAGCTCCTCTGTGTTTTCACATTTCAGTCATATTTACATTGTTTTAAACTTGTTTCCTTTTCCCCTCTGTCAGTGTCAGTGTGGCGCCCTCTGTTGGAGATCTTCAGATATAACAACAGACCCGGAGGGATTATCGAGCACATTATTGGAGTTAAATTATACAAATCACCTCTTGTGCATTTTTTCCCGTTCAGATTTACCCAAATCTAAAAGGCCAGAGTAACGCCACAAACTGCTGAGGCTTGTAAAAGTTCCCTGGTGCTGTTACGTCAAATATGGCACTTTCCCCGTGGCTGCAGCTGTAGGAGCCTCCACCTCCAGGCTGAGTGAGCCCCGCTGGCTGACTGTAGGCTCGTCTACTCGCTAACCCCGCTCCAACAGACGCCCACTGAGGGCGATGAACCCTATGAGGCATCACACGGTGAGGTGAAAGTTATACCACTGTAAACATGTGAACTTTTAGTGCTTTTCACTTCACAGCTAGCGGTAGCGGCTAATGCAGTCTGCACAACAACAGCAAAGTTACGCCGACACAGTGCGCAGCTGTGCATGAGACTGAGTAACATTCTGTTAAAAATTCCAGCAAACCGCACGTTCCACCACAGCCCCGTGAACTGTCACCTTTTCACTATATAAGTGTTTGCATGTGTAGCAAGACGAGTGGTGATGGTATAATTTAGCAGGATTCAATTTAATAAAACTAAAAAGACAACGCCACCGGAGAGAAGGCTCTGGACCTCTAGAAAGGCTCGTAGGTTCGTTCATTGATAGACAGAAAATGTTCCAAAAGTATACATGATATTTATTTATCACATTTGTTTCCTTTAAAATCTTTTGTTCACATGTCCATTATTTTGCGATCTCAGAAATCATCAGTCCATAGTTCAAAACAATTGTTTTTCAGTTAACGAAAAAGTCCACATAAAACGGACACTAATAAAACGAGAAAACAAAGCAGCAGGAGAACACAAATCAGGAGGGACATGACCAAAGCCCTCGACCTATAAATTAAAATAATGTTAGACTGTAACAGAAAAGTAGGAAAATGACCGTAACGCTAGCTGGTTCATACCGTCGCACACCCGCACGAGCTACTCGGCCATCCCGGTGCTTCGATAGTGCTCACACCCCAGCAGACCCCGGAATGCCAACCGAGCAGAGCTTTGGACGCCATGGGATGGTGCGCTATGAAGCCCTCAACCATCCGCGACACTACAGAAGAGCTCGTATTAGCGGCCATAAAGTACGAAGATAAATGAACGGCAAATATCTGCAATATCTACCTGACAGAAGACGTACACACACCCTGGGCGCTCCCCAGCGGACACAAGGCGGAAGTACGGAGAATAGCAGAGGATGAATGAAGAAAGGGCTTTATAGGATTTTAAGGGGTCGAGCGCCATCTGCTGATGTTCCGATGCTATGTACTAATAATGAATATGAATTAATAAGATCTATGAGCCTATATTTACAATAAAATTGGTAATGCCACACATGTCCGGTGATCTCCTTTCTCTGTAAACCAGGTTTTTTTTCACTGAGGGCCACAACAGAAAAATATACAAACAAAGGAGTGCGGCCCAGTTGTATTAAAGTAGCAAATTCAATAAAATGTTACCTGTGCTTTTTAATTGAATATGCAGGGCTCAAAATTAACTGTTTTTCTTGGTAGCGCTTGTGCTCCTATAATTATAAAATTTAGGAGCACAACCAAAAAAAGCAAACAAAAAACAGGGAAGCTTTTAAAAGGAAGAGGGGAATTTAACATATCACATGCCACTTCCAGCCTTCTATGTGTTATTTTAGCTGCTTGCATTGATTCAGAAATCTACAAAACTCATTATATTTTAACACTGTAAATGGGACACCAGATTGTGTGCCTCCGTTCTCCGTTAAAAAATGCGTCCCATTAACTCATCATCGTAAAGAAATCTGAGGAGCATCTGTAGTTTTTACCCGGGTTGTACCTGTTACCTCCAATGTGGTCTTTTCTGCTCGGCTTCTCTGTCTGGCTGTGACAGTAGGGGGAGCCTGAGAGACGAGTCCCAGAGTCGGGCTCCACGTGCGCCCTCTCCTCACAGCGGTGCAGGTGAACAGGGATATTTTATATCAATTTAAAACTTTTGCTGTAAATCCTTGATATTAATACAAGAAAAAAATGTATAGCAAGTTTTTTTTAATGGTTTTATATACCGTTTTTTTTTAAATGCCCTATAAAAATGACAAAATGGCCTATATTTATTGCAACAAAATCTGATGAATATATCAAGCCAGGTTTAAATTCATGGGTTTATTTTGTTGAAATATTAGTTATTGTGGAAAGATCTGTGAAAATTCTAATTTGGCCTTGTTTATTGAAATTCAAACTCATTAATTCAGTTTAGGAATTAGAATTAGATATTGAAAAAATCCCTCGACAACAACCTTCAAATACTGTCTAATCCAAGACTGGAGAGTTTGAATTGTGCAGGTGCATCTTATGTGGAGTATCAGTGCAATAATTAAACATGTAATTGTGAAGATTAGGTTGTGTCCATGTTTGTTTACAAGTAAAGTTTATTTGTTAAGAGATCACATTGGCCCAAAAATAAAATAAACAAAATGTTTTGCCTGCAGTATCTTCCCCTGACAAGTGAATGTATCCATGGTGAGATCAATTAAGTCTTATCTTAAACACCTAAACCAAACCGGTAGAAACCAAACCTTTAGGCGTCTTCAAAGTTGAAATAAAGATCCACAAACTTAGGGATAAAATCCATGCATAGTTTCCTTCAAAAGCGTTAGATCCACGTGAGGCTCGTGCGTAAAAAAAGGACTTTCCCCAAACTCTAGATCCTCTGCTGTGGCTGACTCCGCACTCACCGCTGGATCTGCGCACGATGTTCTCCAGGAAGGTGTTCTGAGGCGCCACCAGCCCGCGCTTCCCTCCGGGCATCGTGCTGCTGGGGCCGGACACGGACGCTCAGGCTGCTCGGAGACCGGAGCCAACAGGGCATGGTACAGGCGGGCGCTCGGGCTGAAGCGACCGGCACTGAGGACCAGAGGAGAGAGGAAACAGAGGAGGGAGGGGGGGGCAACAGAGGAGAGAGGGGGAGGAGAGGAGAGAGGAACCAGAGGAGGGAGGGGGAGGGAGGGAGGGGAGAGAGGAGGAGAGAGGAAACAGAGGAGGAGGGGGAGGCAACAGAGGAGAGAGAGAGGGGGGAGGAGAGAGGGAGAGAGAGGCAACAGAGGAGAGAGGAAACAGAGAGGAGAGGGAGGGGAGAGAGTAAAGAGAGAGAGAGGAGGGTACAAAAGAGAAGAGAGAGGGGAGGCACAAGAGAAGATGCTATAGAGAGGAGGAGAGGCATGGCGAGAGCGAGGGGAGGGTGAATGCGTATGGGGAGAGGATAGAGATAGAACGCTAATTGCATCATTTTGTAAAAAATAATAACTTTATCTTCAGGGGGACACCTGAAGAGTTTAGTCTGTCATTTTTATTATGTATTTATTTATTTATTTTATTTCAGGGGACAATGCATTAAAAAAGTACAATACACTTTAAAAAAGAAAAGAAAGCAGGCTTGTAGCTAAATTTCCATCCTCTGTCCCCAACCGGACCAGGCCCGGCTACTCACCACACACACCACTCACTCAGCAAAGCAACAATCAGTCAATCAATCAATATCTATTCTGCACACACACCTATGCACTCACTCACACACACTCCTATACACCCCACCTATACACAAACCGCACCCCTTCACATACCCACCTTCTCAAACACAGACCCACATTCAATCAGCCTTCACATACTTCCATCTTCCACCTACACACTCACACACACACATTGTGTCATGGCTTAGTTTCAGCCAAATCAAGCTCTGAGTTTTGTTTTTGTTTCATCTTCCACAGTTTGAGTCTGATCTATTATTGTTTTGAAACAGCTTCACTTTTTAACTCTAGTTAAAAGTTATAGTCTGGCGCCCTCTGCTGGGTTCTTCATATATGACAACATACTGTAGCTGAAGGAGAACATTATTCTGAGTTATATTAAAATAAATCCCAGGTTAAGAGAGGAGGAGGAGGAGTTCTTAAATCCTGAGTAAAGAATAATATCGTCTGTGTTTATCTGCTGCGGCCCCTGTGCTCGGCCCCGGGAGACCCCTCTGATCCAGGGCTAATGGCCAGTCTTTAATATCATGTCTATAGAGAATAGCTCGCTTATTGATTTAAATGAAAGTGATCAGTTTGTCGACAGCGTTATGCGCACACTAAAAACAGCCCTTGATGTTGCGGCCCCACTGAAACAGAAAGTTGTTCGGCCTAGGTGCGTCACTCCCTGGTATAACGCAGAAACACGCGCGCTTAAGCAAAAGACTCGCAAATTAGAACGGGTATGGCGCAAGTCTAGCACTGAGCAATCTCTTAGATCTTGGAGAAATAGCCTACTCGCCTATAAGCAAGCCATGAGGAAAGCAAAACTAATTACTACTCTTCATTAATTGAAGTAAATAAAAATAACCCTAGGTTTCTTTTTAACACGGTAGCCCGGCTAACAAACAGTCACAGTGCAGTAGTGCCTTCCATTCCTGATACCCTTAGCTGCGATGACTTCCTTAAATTCTTTAATGATAAAATCACAACCATTAGAAATAAATAAATAATAAGCTTCCCTTATCTTATTCTAATCTAAATCCAGCTGTAGAATCGTTGTCTCCTTTTGAAGTCTTAGACAGGTTCATAACTGTAGATGAGGCTGAGGTATTATCAATCATTATGTCTTCAAAACCGTCAACTTGTCTTCTAGATCCAATCCCAATTAAACTCCTCAAAGAAATTACTCCTGAAATCTCAGATACCATATTGAAAATAATTAACTCGTCTTTAGAAAATGGGTATGTGCCAAAGTCCTTTAAATATGCTGTTATCAAACCACTTTTGAAAAAACCCAATCTCGATCCTGATATTTTAGCAAACTATAGGCCCATATCTAATTTGCCTTTCATTTCTAAAGTCCTTGAAAAAGTCGTGGCTAAGCAGCTTTGCAGCCACCTACAGGACAATAGTTTATTTGAAAAATTTCAGTCAGGATACAGAACTTATCATAGCACAGAGACCGCCTTAGTCAAAGTTACCAACGACCTGTTATTAGCAGCTGACGCCGGATTAGCTTCAATCCTAGTTCTGTTAGACCTTAGTGCCGCCTTTGACACAATCGACCACAATATTCTCCTGCAGAGGTTAGAAACTGACGTAGGCATTAGGGGAACAGCCCTCTCTTGGTTTAAATCTTACTTATCTGATAGGCACCAATTTGTTAATGTAAACCAACAGTCCTCACCGTGTTCCAAAGTGTGCTGTGGGGTGCCACAGGGTTCAGTTCTCGGGCCAATTTTATTTATATTATACATGCTTCCATTAGGTAACATAATCCGAAATCACAATATAAATTTCCACTGCTACGCGGACGACACACAGCTGTACTTATCAATGAAACCAGGTCAGACAGATAAATTAGATACGCTTAGTTCCTGCGTAAAAGCCATTAACACCTGGATGACTGTAAATTACCTCCTCCTTAACCCTGATAAAACCGAGGTTATTATATTAGGTCCTCAAAAACTGAGAGAGTCTCTATCTCAGCAGATCATCTCCCTGGATAATGTTAGCGTATCAACGAGCTCTACAGTAAAAAACCTTGGAGTTCTGTTTGACCAAGACCTCTCTTTTAAAACACATATAAACCAGGCTTGTAAAATTGCGTTCTTTCACCTGCGCAACATTGCTAAAATACGAAATATCCTACCTAAGAGTGATGCAGAAAAACTTATCCATGCCTTTGTTTCATCAAGGCTGGACTACTGTAACTCCCTGCTAGCAGCGTGTCCTAAAAGTTCCCTAAAAAGTTTTCAATTAGTTCAAAATGCAGCTGCAAGATTGTTAATGCGTACAAAAAGAAGAGAACACATTACACCTGTGCTAAAGTCTCTCCATTGGCTTCCTGTAGAATTTAGAATCAAATTTAAAATCCTGCTCCTCACATTTAAAGCCATAAAAGGTATGGCTCCGCTTTATCTCCAAGACGCTATCGTTCCATATCAGCCAACCAGAGCACTCCGCTCTCAAAACTCAGGGCTACTAGTGATTCCTCGGGTCTCCAAAATCACTGTAGGTGGAAGAGCCTTTAGCTACCAAGCTCCGGTTTTATGGAATAAACTTCCAGCTCACGTTAAAGAAGCAGACACAGTCCCTACATTTAAGACTAGGCTCAAAACGTACCTCTTTGAATTAGCTTATGATCAGGTCAGTTAGGTAAAGCACTAACCCTCAGCCTGAAGTAAAGCTGCCCTAGGAGAAACACTGCTGTGGGAAGTACGGTACACTGAGCGCTATCCTCTTCTTCTTCTTACTGCAAACTTGTCTTATTATGATACAATACTTATCTTATCTGTAGTCTGTTCATTACTATTCACATGGTGTCTCCTGTCCCACTCCCCCTTGGGAGTGTCTGTCTAGATCGAATGGAGGAACCCGGCTGAACGGAGGAACCCGGCTGAACGGAGGGACCCTGCCCACTGGATTGACAACAGGGACTGGATGGTCTCGATCCTGGCCCTTCTGCTGAGGGGATCCCATCGGCCTGGGTCTCTATAGCCTGTCCGTCCATGGGAGTGGATCTTTCCAGCCTGTGGTTCTCCCCGAGGTTTCTCGTTTCTCCCACCGGGTTTTTGAGTTTTTCCTTGCCGTGCTGGAGAGTCTAAGGACAGGGGACACCCACGCCGCTCGTCGCCACTGCTGACGCTCATTTGGACATTATGTTTGCCTGGATACTTGATTTAAATGTTGTAATCTGTAAAGCACTTTGTGATGCCTTCGGTATGAAAAGCGCTTTATAAAAATAAAGTTTGATTAATGGGACCTGGGGGAGTCCAGACCCAACGGACCGACTGAATTATTCACCACAAACTCTCTGTTATTGCATCACATTAAGATCATAACAGACAACAGAGGAACACCTGCCACACTGCAATACTACTACTACTACTACTACTACAACTATAAAGACAACAGTGTCCAAATAAGATGGAATCCTCAAAAAGTTCTTCAGATTTATTTCGCCAAAACACCAGGACGTCCCGTCAGAGTTTCCCCCTCTGCACACTAAGTTCCTCTTAAATAATGGAGAATAAACCACTGAGCCCCAATTAGAGGGTGAGACAATGTTACAAAATACATTTCATGGCTAATATTTACAATTATGAAAACCTGTTTTTATTTGATTTTAGCATTCAGTCTTTCCCACACATGGACTATTCTTTGCGTTTCATTTTTTTTTCTTGTTTCATTTTTTTTTACGCTATTTAAAACATGCATCGTATAAAACCCTCCCTTTCAGGTAGAAATGGGTCATCTAGTTTACATATTGTATATTCTTTTTTCGTTTTTTGTTTGTTGCCCATTGCCTGAAATAAATGAATAAATGAAATGAATGAAACCGCCGCAGCGGTCAATTCGACAGCAGGGAGGGGGGTTAAAATGCGGCGGTCCAAGTGTCAAGCTCAGTGGCGCAAAAAGGGCATAGGCATATATGACTTGCATGGGGCGCCGAAAGGACGGGGCGCCAATTAGTGATGTGTCGGTCGCGAACGATCCGGCTCTTTTTAACGAGTCTTTACAGTGAACGATATGAACAGGTTCGCGGAGGTGAAGTATTTTTTAAATTCCTCTTTGGGGGAGGGGCGTCACTTTAGTTGTGCTTATTTTGCGAAACAAAAGTCACTGCTGGAGTGGGGCGGAGAGAGGAGTGTAGGATTGGCAGAGGGACAGTTTGTGAACGCACGACCGCGGGACGTGAGCGCGGCCTGTGGGGAAACGGCCCGAACGTTCCCAGCGCCAGCACTGTCCTGGGCCATAGGAGAGAAAAAGGCGCGCAGGATCCGTGAGTAACGAGGCGGCTACAGGAGCCCCGTCACTCACATCTTCCACCTGTTCACTCAGCTATCAATATCAATATCAATTAATATCAATGTTATATTGTGACATTTTCGTTAAAATAAAGTCAATTCAGAGAGTATTTACTTTCTTTAAAAAAAAAAGCATCAAAGAGCCATAAGTCCCATCACTAGCGCCAATATGCGCTATATAAGTTGAGTCCATTTACACACTCGTGTATGAAAATGGTATACTTGAACTTTGCATATTTTTATGGTAACTTTATCAATGTAATGTAAATTGTGAGATGCAGTTGTTATTAGTTGAGTTCCTAATGGGAATACTAATGTGAAATACACGAGTACTGAGAGTACTGAATATACGGGTCGATGCCCATAAACTTCCATTACTGTGTAATGATGTGACTTCTGTTAATAAATGAATGTTAACAGCTCAAATAAACTAAACTAAACTATAAATTAGAGTAGTTCAGTTGCACAATAAAACTCTGTCACTTGTGATGATGCTTCTGACCATGTGCTCTGCGTTCATACCAATCCTGTTGTACCTGTTTATGAAAGGGTGTGAAAACTAAAATTAAACTAAACTGTCTGCAGACATTGGTGTATGAATGAGGGTGAATGGGTGACTGGTTCCTTGCTTTAAAGCACTTTGAATGTCTAATGTAGGTGGACAAGCGCTATATAACTTTAGACCATTTGCCATTTACAATAGTTAATAGTGATGAGCTGCACTGTGGCCTAGTGGTTAAGGTTTAAGCACATATGCTGCCAATTTTTTCTTGAACTTGACTCTAGGCCCCAAGAATTTGCTGAATTCCTCTCTTTGCTTTTCATACAGAACTGACCTGTGAAAGACTATGGACAAAAAACCTTTAAAAGTAAATAATAAATAGTAATGTCAAAGATGTAACTTTTCCATTTGTGTGTCAGTCCATGATGCTAGAGCAGAGTTAGTGACATCAGTGGGAGTGGTGACAAAGAGAACAGGACAGACAACACTCACATCTCGAGATTCTAACACGTGTGGCGTCCGACTCGAAGGTAAGACTTTTTATTCATTTTCTACAAAACACAGAGTGTTTGTGCTGATGTGACGTCCATCCTAGAAGTAATTTATAACAAAAGTCTATTTCATTCCAACTATCTCAACTCTGGAATGATTTGCCAAAAGAATTGAGGGATTAATAGTGTGTAGTACCAGTCCATGTGTGTGAAAGTCATTTACAGGCAATTCCCATCATCTCAGTCATTGTTGTAGTGTTGTATTGTCAAATTATATAATGGCTAATTATGATGAATTTTATATATATATATATATATATATATATATATATATATATATATATGTATGTGACCAGCCACAGGAACTGGGGCATTTTGAGATTTTCACAGATTGTTAAAGTGTAGTCTCCAAGCTTTCCAACAATGTGTAACACATGGAAATCTGATAATATTTGGAGACGTAGCGGCGATTTGAAGTTAACAACTCCAAACAGCCCAAAGAGCAGAAAAACGCCTTTGAAGTTTTGGGCAGTTTTCACCTCTCTCTGCTGTTGAGAATAACAATAGGGCTCATTTACATCTCATTTAGATAAGCCATACCCTCGTAAAGCTCCCCACTGTCATGTCATGTTATGTGTATGTTGTTGCTATATGTGTATGTTGGGCCACAACCCCGTGAACTGCTACCTTAACGTGGTGGGGTTGTTTGAGTGCCCGAATGATCCGAGGAGCTATGTTGTCTGGGGCTTCATGCCCCTGGTAGGGTCTCCCATGGCAAACAGGTCTTAGGTGACGGGTCAGACGAAATGCAGTTCAAAGACTTCCATGGATAGTACTACAGCAAGGACCGTGACGTCGCCCGGTATGGCGCAGCCGGGGCCCCACCCTGGAGCCAGGCCTGGGGTTGGGGCTCGAATGCGAGCGCCTGGTGGTCGGGCCTCTGCCCACGGGGCCCGGCCGGGCACAGCCCGAAGGGATGACGTGGGCCCGCCCTCCTGTGGACTCACCACCCGCAGAGGGATCCGTAGGGTCGGGTGCAGAGAGGACTAGGTGGCAGTCGAAGGCGGGTGCCTCGACGACCTGGTCCGCGTGCGCAGCTTCTGGCGTTCGGGACATGGAACGTCACTTCGCTGGGGGGGAAGGAGCCTGAGCTTGTGCGGGAGGTTGAGAGATACCGGCTAGATATAGTCGGGCTCACCTCCACGCACAGCCTGGGTTCCGGATCCCAACTCCTGGAGAGAGGCTGGACTCTCCATTTTTCTGGAGTTGCCCGCGGGGAGAGACGGCGGGCTGGGGTGGGTTTGCTTATAGCCCCCCAGCTCAGCCGCCACGTGTTGGAGTTCACCCCGGTGAACGAGAGGGTCGCGTCCCTACGCCTTCGGGTTGGGGACAGGTCTCTCACCGTTGTCTCGGCCTACGGGCCCAACATCGGTGCAGAGTACCCGGCCTTCTTGGAGTCCCTGGGAGGGGTACTAGATAGTGCTCCGACTGGGGACTCCATTGTTCTACTGGGGGACTTCAACGCCCACGTGGGTAACGACAGTGAGACCTGGACGGGGGTGATGGGGAAGAACGGCCTCCCCGATCTGAACCCGAGTGGTGTTCTGTTATTGGACTTCTGTGCTAGTTACAGTTTGTCCATAACGAACACCATGTTCGAGCACAAGGGTGTCCATAAGTGCACGTGGCACCAGGATACCCTAGGCAGGAGGTCGATGATCGACTTTGTAGTTGTGTCATCTGATCTCCGGCCGCGTGTCTCGGACACTCGGGTGAAGAGAGGGGCTGAGCTGTCAACCGATCACCACCTGGTGGTGAGCTGGATCCGCTGGCAGGGGGGGAGGAAGCCGGTCAGACCTGGCAGGCCCAAACGTGTTGTGAGGGTCTGTTGGGAACGTTTGGTGGATCCCTCTGTCAGTAGGGTCTTCAACTCCCACCTCCGGAAGAGCTTCACCCAGATTCCGAGGGAGGTTGGAGACATGGAGTCCGAGTGGACCATGTTCTCCTCCTCCATTGTTGATGCGGCTGCTCGCAGTTGTGGCCGTAAGGTCTCTGGTGCCTGTCGCGGCGGCAATCCCCGAACCCGGTGGTGGCGCCCGGAAGTAAGAGATGCCGTCAAGCTGAAGAAAGAGTCCTACCTGGCCTTGTTGGCTTGTGGGACTCCGGAGGCAGCTGAGAGGTACCGGCAGGCCAAGCGTGCTGCAGCTCGTGCTGTCACAGAGGCAAAAACTCGGGTCTGGGAGGAGTTCGGAGAAGCCATGGAGGAGGACTATCGGTCGGCCTCGAAGAGATTCTGGCAAACCATCCGGCGCCTCAGGAGGGGGAAGCAGTGCTTCACCAACACTGTTTACAGTGCGGGCGGGGAGCTGTTGACCTCGACTGGGGATGTGGTCGGGCGGTGGAAGGAGTACTTCGAGGATCTCCTCAATCCCACTGTCACGTCTTCCGATGAGGAGGCAGAGGCTGGGGACTCGGAGGGGGTTCGTCCATCACCCAGGCTGAAGTCACTGGGGTGGTTAGAAAGCTCCTCGGTGGCAAGGCCCCGGGGGTGGATGAGATTCGTCCCGAGTACCTTAAGTCTCTGGATGTTGTAGGGCTGTCTTGGTTGACACGTCTCTGCAACATCGCGTGGCAGTTGGGGACAGTGCCTCTGGATTGGCAGACCGGGGTGGTGGTCCCTCTCTTTAAGAAGGGGGATCGGAGGGTGTGCTCCAATTACAGAGGGATCACACTTCTCAGCCTCCCCGGTAAGGTCTATTCCAGGGTGCTGGAGAGGAGGATCCGGCCGATAGTCGAACCTCGGATTCAGGAGGAACAATGCGGTTTTCGTCCCGGTCGTGGCACACTGGACCAGCTCTATACCCTACATCGGGTGTTCGAGGGTTCGTGGGAGTTCGCCCAACCAGTCCACATGTGCTTTGTGGATTTGGAGAAAGCGTTCGACCGTGTCCCTCGTGGTGCCCTGTGGGGGGTGCTCCGGGAGTATGGGGTGCGGGGCCCTCTGCTAAGGGCTGTCCGTTCCCTGTATGACCGCAGCAGGAGCTTGGTTCGCATTGCCGGCAGTAAGTCAGACTTGTTTCCGGTGCGTGTTGGTCTCCGCCAGGGCTGCCCTATGTCACCGGTTCTGTTCATTACCTTTATGGACAGAATTTCTAGGCGCAGCCAGGGGCCGGAGGGTGTCCGGTTTGGGAACCTCAGGATCTCATCTCTGCTGTTTGCAGATGATGTTGTTCTGTTGGCTTCATCAAATCAGGACCTCCAGCGCGCACTGGGGCGGTTTGCAGCCGAGTGTGAAGCGGCCGGGATGAGGATCAGCACCTCCAAATCTGAGGCCATGGTTCTCCACCGGAAAAAGGTGGCTTCCCCGCTTCAGGTCGGTGGGGAGTCCTTACCTCAAGTGGAGGAGTTCAAGTATCTCGGGGTCTTGTTCACGAGTGAGGGACGGATGGAGCGTGAGATCGATAGACGGATCGGTGCAGCGTCAGCAGTGATGCGGTCGCTGTATCGGACTGTTGTGGTGAAGAGAGAGCTGAGTCAGGGGGCAAAGCTCTCGATTTACCGATCGATCTACGTTCCCACCCTCACCTATGGTCATGAGATCTGGGTAATGACCGAAAGGACAAGATCGCGAATACAAGCGGCCGAAATGAGTTTCCTTCGCAGGGTGGCTGGGTGCACCCTCCGAGATCGGGTGAGGAGCTCAGTTACCCGGGAGGAGCTCGAGGTAGAGTCGCTACTCCTTCACGTCGAAAGGAGCCAGCTGAGGTGGCTAGGGCATCTGTTCCGGATGCCTCCTGGTCGCCTCCCTCGGGAGGTGTTCCAGGCATGTCCTATTGGGAGGAGGCCTCGTGGAAGGCCCAGGACACGCTGGTGGGACTATGTCTCCGAGCTGGCCTGGTGTCGCCTCGGGGTCCCCCCAGAACAGCTGGAGGAGGTGTGCGTGGATCGGGAAGTCTGGGCATCTCTGCTGAGACTGCTGCCTCCGCGACCCGGCCCCGGATAAAGCGGAAGAAAATGGATGGATGGATGGATGGGCCATAGTGACATAGTGGACATAGTGTAGCCTACACTTTTATTTACTTTACAGTAAAAATCCTGCGTGCTTCTTCCATAGCTTCTCCCCAGTCCCTCCCTGTGTCAGCTCCGCCTCTTTTCTACAGTTATAACTGTAGAAAGACTCCTGTACTACTTTTGTAATGCACATAAACTCTCATACATGAGGAAAAGGCCGACATTGCGACGTATCGCCGCGCGTGACCGCATTGTTTACGTTTCACTCCACAAACCCAGCCTAACTTTATCTCTCTCTCTTGATCTCTCTCAAATAAGAAGTGGTTGAAAGCTAGGGATGCGCTGACTACATTTAAGGAGTTTAAGTTTGTAGAGAGCTTGATTTTGTGTAAATAGCAGGTTAATTCCTCGTGACTACATAACTGACTCCCATGCAGAGAGATCATTAGTGCCATGGACAATGACTACGTTATATTATCCTTAACCTGCACACACAACTTACGACCAAAAACAAAACACAAACAAATCCAATCAAATGAACACACCACGTTAGCTTACAGCACAACAATGGCCTCATCAAAAAGCAAACAGATAGCACAAGCGACAAAAATCAACAACTTTGACTCACCTGTCTGAAGTAAACTTTGCGTGTCTTCTGCTCAGCAAACTCGTGGTAAATCCATTTTCGTCACTCAGTTATTTTCAATGTAGAGTTGTAAAATGTAAAATCACGCTCTGAAGGCAAGGAGTTGGCTCGGGAAACGTAATGGTCAGCTATGCGCTGTGCATACTTACAGCCAGGGCATCATCAGTCACAATGGGAAAGTCAGCCTGGAAAAGTTCACTGGTTTCACACAGAAAAATGAACCTCTGCAGTAGTTTTCCAGCGTTAGCAGCAGCACAGCGGCCTCCGTGAGACACAAGGGAAGCGTTGCATAACCGTGACTTTTTCAACCTGAAAAACTGATCGACAATAGGCTTATGTATAAAACAGCCTTTTTTGCGTGGCGTTTGTTTGCTAAAGCATGTGTCAACAACACAAATCAAAGCAACTGTGCCTCTCCTCCTCCGTAGTGCTGCTTACCCAGTATGTAAATAGACACAGACAAAGTCACGCCCCTACAGCAAGCTCTGAAATCAACCCCAAACTAGTCGGTTTGAACCTAAAAGTTTATGCTTTTAAATATACTAATACTGCTAGCTTAAACATGGAGAGTAGTGATGGGATTTTCGGCTCTTTTTGGTGAACCAGATCATTTGGATCGGCTTACTAAAAAGAGCCGGCTCTTTTGGCTCCCAAATGGCAACATATACACTTTAAATTTCACAAAATTAGCAGAAATGTTCATTCATGGCTCGTTAAATGAGCCTTTTGAGTACTCCCTGCACAAAACAACAACTATAATCAAGAAAGAAATGAAAAGGAACATTAGATTTTTTTTCCATTGCTATTACAGTGCCTTGCGAAAGTATTCGGCCCCCTTGAACTTTTTTGACCTTTTGCCACATTTCAGGCTTCAAACATAAAGATATAAAACTGTAATTTTTTGTGAAGAATCAACAAGTGGGACACAATCATGAAGTGAAACGAAATTTATTGGATATTTCAAACATGTTTAAAAACTGAAAAATTGGGCGTGCAAAATTATTCAGCCCCCTTAAGTTAATACTTTGTAGCGCCACCTTTTGCTGCGATTACTGCTGAAAGTCGCTTGGGGTATGTCTCTATCAGTTTTGTACGGAGCCCTGGAAGTGACATCAGACAAAAAAAAAGTTTTTTTTTAAAGAAATATAAAAAAAAAAATTTTTTTCCAAAAAATGTTTACCCCGAGATAATTATCACGTTCCCCCGACATAATTTGTAGTGTAAAAACATAAAAATATTTTTTTTTTTATACATTTTTACTCGAGCTCAGTGAAGTTGGATGGACAGCGTTTGTGAACTGCAGTTTTCAGTTCTTTCCACAGATTCTCGATTGGATTCAGGTCTGGACTTTGACTTGGCCATTCTAACACCTGGATATGTTTATTTGTGAACCACTCCATTGTAGATTTTGCTTTATGTTTTGGATCATTGTCTTGTTGGAAGACAAATCTCCGTCCCAGTCTCAGGTCTTTTGCAGACTCCATCAGGTTTTCTTCCAGAATGGTCCTGTATTTGGCTCCATCCATCTTCCCATCAATTTTAACCATCTTCCCTGTCCCTGCTGAAGAAAAGCAGGCCCAAACCATGATGCTGCCACCACCATGTTTGACAGTGGGGATGGTGTGTTCAGGGTGATGAGCTGTGTTGCTTTTACATCAAACATAACGTTTTGCATTGTTGCCAAAAAGTTCGATTTTGGTTTCATCTGACCAGAGCACCTTCTTCCACATGGTGTGTCTCCCAGGTGGCTTGTGGCAAACTTTAAACAACACTTTTTATGGATATCTTTAAGAAATGGCTTTCTTCTTGCCACTCTTCCATAAAGGCCAGAGTTGTGCAGTATACGACTGATTGTTGTCCTATGGACAAAGTCTCCCACCTCAGCTGTACATTTCTGCAGTTCATCCAGAGTGATCATGGGCCTCTTGGCACCATCTCTGATCAGTTTTCTCCTTGTATGAGCTGAAAGTTTAGAGGGACGGCCGGGTCTTTGTAGATTTGCAGTGGTCTGATACTCCTTCCATTTCAATATTATCGCTTGCATAGTGCTCCTTGGGATGTTTAAAGCTTGGGAAATCTTTTTGTATCCAAATCCGGCTTTAAACTTCTCCACAACAGTATCTCGGACCTGCCTGGTGTGTTCCTTGTTCTTCATGATGCTGTCTGCGCTTTAAACTGACCTCTGAGACTATCACAGAGCAGGTGCATTTATACGTAGACTTGCTTACACACAGGTGGATTCTATTTATCATCATTAGTCATTTAGGTCAACATTGGATCATTCAGAGATCCTCACTGAACTTCTGGAGAGACTTTGCTGCACTGAAAGTAAAGGGGCTGAATAATTTTGCACACCCAATTTTTCAGTTTTTTATTTGTTAAAAAAGTTTGAAATATCCAATAATTTTCGTTCCACTTCATGATTGTGTCCCACTTGTTGTTTATTCTTCACAAAAAATTACAGTTTTATATCTTTATGCTTGATGCATGAAATGTGGCAAAAGGTCGAAAAGTTCAAGGGGCCGAATACTTTCGCAAGGCACTGTATATGACTTATATTAATCTGTGTCCTCACTTTTAAAGCTGGTATTAGTTTTACACACGTACTTTTTTTATTTACTGTTAAAATCCTTAGTGTTTCTCCCCAGTCCCTCAGCTGCCTGTAGCTCCGCCCCTGTTCCTGCTCTGTAGCTGCTGCAGCCTCACACTGAGAGAGGGATACAGACTGCAGACATCACTGAAGTCCAAACTTTAGCAGGACTTCTCTTGTACTGCTTTTGTTGCTGTTTTAATGAGCTCGTACACATGAGGAAAAGGCCAACAAAAGGCGACGTATCGCCGCCCCGCGCGTGTGATGCATCGTTTACTTTTCACTCCACAAACCCAGCGTAACTCTATCTAACCATAAAACCCAACATATGAGTCGGATTGTTCTCAAATAAAAAATGACTTAAAGCTAGAGATGCACTGATTACATTCATGGATGAGTATATGTTTGTAGAGTTCTTAGTTTTGTGTCAAACAGCAGGTTCGTTCTTCGCACACGGGCTAAGGCTGCAAGTTTGTCAACACCTTTCTCTCTCTCTTTCTCTCTCTCTCCCCGACCCCATTATCTTTCCCTTTCTCTCTCTCTCTCTTTTCTCTCTGAGGTGAGTGTAGTGCAGACCGGTGCACGTGGAGCTTAATAAACATGTAAACTTAAAAAAAAAGAAAAAACGTCTCACGGGTGAGACTCGGCTCTCATCGTTCACTTAAAAGAGCCGGCTCTTTGTACCGACTCGTTTGCGACCGACCCATCACTAATGGAGAGGCTTCTTCGTGACTTCAACTGAACGATTCTGCAAAAAATGCGTTTTTCTTTAAACTTGGGCTGCTGACATGTGTCCCTGAAACCCATGGCGCGTCACATATAGCCACAATGTCTTACATTAAAAATAAAAAAATTGCAATAAATACCAAAATACCAAAAAATACCAAAAAAATACCACTAAACACCAGAGGTGGGAGTAAGTCACTCAAGTCAAGTTAAATTTGTGACGTTTCAATTATCAAACAAGTTCAGGTCAATTGGTCATGGAGTAAGTCAAGTCGAAGCTTTTTTTTCAAGTCAGCTCATGCAGAATTGGCAAGCTATAGCTTATATATAAACTCAGAACTATGAGAAAACAAAACATGCACTGATACATTTATCCCATAAAACTGGACATTCAACAAAACTTTGAGCAACATAAATGCACTTTATGTTGAAGCCTTAACATTGTAAGGAAACACAAACATGTGCGTGTTTAACCCGACCCACCCACACCCAATCTGTCATATATTTGATATACCCGACCCGCTCAAACCTGTGGGACCTACGGGGTTGAGCGAGGGTTTCTGGTCAATCTGTGCAACATTAAGCCTCCAACCTGATTCGTATCCACCCAAGAACCTCACAAATCACAATGGCCTTGCTTACTTTAATAAATAAAGATGTTTCTATTGCTAATAATGCAATCATAGATGGAGAAAAATAAATAATGTATCTGTATACGGAGTAAAAATTGCCGTCCAATCCAAATTTGTGGCAAAATCACACAGTGTAAGCCCAGCTTAACTCTCTTGAATGGCTACCATGTGGGCCTTTCTGTGTGGAGTTTGGATGTTCTCACTGTGTCCTGGTGAGTTTCCCCATCAACTGAAAACATGAGCCTTGTTGAAGATCTGAAGATCTTGAGTGTTGGATCCTTTAGTGATGTACTGCGGTCGCCCACTGCTTCTTTGTGGTTTAACGACAACTTTCCCACATGGACAATAATGCCTTCCTGATCTTTATGTAACTCATGATTGTTTCAATTTTATTTGATCACCAGGAATCATCATGGCTGACAGCTATGAAGAAGAAATTAAAACTGCGCTTCAGAAAAATGACCAGCCTCTAGCAGCTGAGAAGGCCAAGATGTATTTGGAAAAAATGAACAACATTCTTGTGAACATCGCGATCACAGGAGAGGGAGGCGCTGGTAAATCCACTCTGGTCAATGCTCTGAGAGGAATCAGAAACAAAACAGAGGGAGCAGCTCCAACTGGTGAAGTGGAGACAACTATGGAGCCAACAGAGTATCTTCATCCAGAACATCCCAACATTAGAATCTGGGATCTGCCTGGAGTCGGCACCACCAACTTTACAGCTGCTAAATACCTTAAGAAAGTGCAGTTTAAGAAGTACGACTTCTTCATCATTGTTTCCAATGACCGTTTCAAAGAAAATGATGCAAAACTGGCAAAAGAAATTCAGAAGGTGAAGAAAAAGTTCTACTTTGTTCGATCCAAGATCGACAACAGCATACACAGTCAGAAAGCGGAAAATCCAAATGTCCAAGAGGAGGAAGTCCTGAACATCATCAGGAACTACTGCACTGAAGGTAAAGTGTTCATTCTGAATCTAACTGCTATTTTGTTCCAATTTTATTGATTTATGTTTTGTTTTTGTTTTTTCATGCAGAACTCGAGAAGCTGGGCTTTAAGTCTCCACAGATCTTCCTGGTGTCTGGTCTCACACTTCATTTGTATGAATTTAAGGACCTGTGGGAAACTCTGAAGGAAGAACTTCCTGAACATCAGAGGGATGCTCTGCTCCTGGCTCTGCCCAACATCAGTCTGGACGTCATTGAACAGAAGAAAGAGGCTTTAGAAAGCAAAATAAAATGGTACACTTTAGCTTCAGCAGCAGTTGCAGCTGCTCCAGTCCCTGGTCTCTCAGAGGCTGTTAATCTGGGCATGATAGTCACCTTTACAGTGCACTGTGCTGTTTCTCTGGGCCTTTCTCCTACATCACTGCGTAAATTGTCCGATCTTAGTGGTGTGCCCTATGATCATCTTAAGGCTAATATAACATTCCCTCTTTCAGCAGTTGAAATTACCACAAAGCTTATGCTTGAAGTGTTGACCAGCTCTGCTAATTTAATTACAGCAATAGCAGTACAGGAAGGAGTCAAGTTTGTCCCATTTGTTGGAATCCCTGCAGCAATGGTTCTTTCTGGAGTTATCACTTACAAATGCCTCACTTACATACTAAACTCACTGGCTGAGGATGCTGAAGTCATTTTCAAAAAAGCGTGGCACTGAACACATTTGTGTGAATTACAAATATCTTATATTTCATACATGTAAGAATTATATTGTATTTCTTTTCAATATCACTGATCACAATAATCCTTTACTTTAGTGTTACTGTGTAAATACATTTTTGGGAAATATCAATTAGAACAGGAAAAATCTCTCGCACACAAGTACAGTGTGCGAGAGTTTTTTCCTGTTCTACGTTTGGCCTTTATGCCTTCTCTTACGCACCTGTTTCAAACAAGAGATGTGCGAAGTAAACCGTCTTTAATTTCTGGAAATATCAATTAGAAACAGTGTAATTGTTGAGAACCTGCACTACTGTATATAGTGTAAATTCACCGGCTCCAGAGAGACAAATAAAAGAAAAATGTGTGGAAGGTCATCATCAGCACAGGGCATGATAACTTTTGTCCGCTGCTGTCTCCAGATTGTGATGTCATCATCTGTACGCAATATTTTTACTCAATATGGTCGGCAAAGCTAAGACGGCCCAACTGCAGCGAACCTGGACCAATGAATAAACAAACTGTAATCTGTAAACATGAATAATGTCATGATATGTACTTGGAATAGTATAAAAAGTCATGTCATGCTAAAACTAGCAAGACTTACAGTGATTTATACAGACATTTACAGAGATTTTGACACAGGTTTTAGGGGCAGAATCAATGGGACTTAGATGTTTCTGATGTACTAGATCAGGATGTAGACTCTTATATAGAGTTTCTATTCTTGCTCTTTGCTAGATTTACTTCCTTAGCCTTTTTCCTTGTAATGATTTTTGAAGCTTATCAATAAAAATAACTTTCTGCTGTTGCCCCAAATTGGACATGTCTGTCTTCTTTCGGTGAGTGTTTCTGTCAGACTGATTGTGTTTATGGTAAACTTTTAGCGTGTTGTCTGTACTTTGTCAGGGAGATTCTCGAATGCCCGGTTAACATGTTGACATTCCATTTCAAGTAGGGATGGGACACTATGAGATTTCCACATGTAGTAGAGTGGAGTCGTCAGCAGGTGGCGCCACCCTTAGATTATAAAAGCTTAAAGCTTGATTCTTTCCCTGATTTGCACACTTCCGTTTCTGTTCCTGGGGGCATTTGGTTCGTCATCTGGCTTCCAGGTAGAAATGATAACTCCTCTCATTCAGATAATTCACCTCCAATACACAGCTAATATAAACTGTGTCTTAGTGTCGCTGCGGGGTGGTTGAGACTCGCTGATAATGTCTCCTTGTTACACCCTGGTGTACGGTGGCTTTGGTTTGGCTGGGAGTCTGCTGTCCTGCATTGGGTCGCTATGTGTCGTCTGGACCCGACGGTGCACAGTTGCTCGTTAGAACTACGTGATCTAAAGTGGTAGGTCACGTTAGCGCCGTGCTTCCGAATGGTTCAAAATAAGTTACTAACATCACAAATATTTTTCTAGCCTCACGGATGCAGCGACCTGGCAGTATGCAGCCGCCTTGCTCTTACACCTTGCTCGTGGGCTATGTCTGTTGCCTACACCATGTCAACATACAAATGGATTTGAAGTGTTTAAAATGGACTGTTTTCTGTGCTCATAACATGGACATCTGCCCTTTTAAAAAGTATTAATGTTTATAAAACAAATGAGTTTAAGAACCTAAAGCAAAGAAATATTGAATAAATTATGACTTAACTGATCATGCCTCTCCTCAATGAGTCGAACCTGTGTCCTTTTATATTATAGGTTATTTTCTGGATTTTAATGGTCCAGTGGCGTTGTTGCAACAACTAAATTTTAAGGTGGTAACATTAAATTTCCATCTCCTACCATAGCACTCGGTTACACACGGTATGATAACCTTGACAAAACATCATATACCGTGAAATTTCGTGTTTTATATTTAAATAGTAAAAACAGGGTTTGCATTTAACAAACAGGGTTTGTTTATGGTACATTTGTAATTGGTTATGTCTTTACATGCTGCTAAGGACCAATAAAGTGTACTATTATGACTTATTCAAAATAACACTTTGAACAAATGGATATTTTTACTTTAATCACTTTACTCACAGGCGGAGCGTGTTTGCTGATGTGCTAATTACTGTTTGTTTAATATCTGCCCAAACACTTCCAAAGGCAGGCTTGCCATTATAATTTGCTGCATCAATGCTTCTTTAATGAGCATTTGACAAACGAAGGTTGAGTGTCTTTCCAGCTCCTCAGCGCGTCTGGACCTGGCACAGTAAGGACCTGAGGCAGACTGGTGCCACACTCCGTACGGCTTTTCCTGAGACCTCAACAGTAACAATCTGAAAACATCTGTTTGAATATTTCCTGATCTTTACTCCTCTCATATCGACTCTCACAATAATAAAAAGTGTAATCAACAAATCATCTTTCACAGTTAATGACAGTGATGTGTCTATATAACCTAAATAAAACCTACAGAATCAAAGAAGGAAGTTTGTCTTTATTCACAGAACAGACTGGTTACTGCAGAGATGAAGCTAAACTCATTTGATTTCCTATAGCTGTTAGCATTAGCCTCAAACATCACAAATTACAATCAATGCAGATGTTTCAGCTGTTGTCAACCATCAACTACATTGAGGTCAAAGCCTCGTTAGAAATCATTAATGAATGTTCAGACCTTTTCAGATTTTACTTTATACAAATTAGCGTCTCATAGTGTCCTGAGCTTAAAGCTTATTGTGGGTCAGATACACAGCCAGTGGCCACTAAACATCATCTTATAATGTGTTAATGATAGAGAAGCCACAGAAACTATTCAAATGTCATACATGGATATAAAATAACTCAATTCAAACAGGTCCCGGAAGCTGTTTTGCTTTCAGAAGTGAACATGTTGAGGAACAGACTCAGATAAAGGAGTTTCTGTGATTTACTGTACGGTTATAACAACATACTGTGTGTTATTGTTGCACTATTGTTGAATTAAATGTGTTTCTGATCCTTAATACTGCCTCAGTGCTTTGAGTGGCACCTGGAACATCATCATCCTCCCTGAATTCAACAGTGGGATTTTACTCTCCCTGCAGGTAAGAAACGGTACTGCAGGTTATCACTCTGAAAAATGTCAATGTGAAAGAAAACAAAGTAAAACATCTTTTTAATAGAAAGATTTGTCCTGTTCTAGCCCTGACCGCCTCATAGACTCTCTCCTGAATATTATAAAACATTGTTGTTTAATTGTGTTTTTCATATAAGTCACACCAGGGTTCGAATTACAAAGTGGCTTTCGGGGGAGCCCTATTTTCTGATCCTCCTGACTAACTTTAACGCTTTTGGTGCGTGTGAGAAGTTCAAGTGTTGACGTAAACGTAGTCATTTCAGTGCAGCGCCGCCACGCATGGATGGTCACAGCAGGAGACACAGCATTGCATTTATTAGCGGAGACAGATGTTCGGAAATAGAAAAAAAAAAACAGATGTTCGGAAATAGTAATGTAATGAGCGAATAAACACACAGCATTGACACATTTTTTATATCATCATTTATTTCAGGAACCTTAATGTACAGAAAATCAAAATCTATATGCCACACAAAAAATGGACAGACTCCCCCTAAAAGTCTCAAAGTAGGCTTTCAGGGGAGCCCAGGTCCTTTTCAGGGGAGCCGAGCTCCCCTTAGCTCCCCCGTAATTCGAACACTGAGTCACACCCAAAGCAAATCGCACATGAAAGTGAGGGGGGTTCATTCACTCCATGTAGCCACAGTTTCCCCTGGGGCAGACTGACTGAAGCGAGGCTGATCTGAACTGATCTTTTTCCTTTTTTGACATTTCTTTTCATTGTTTTTCTGTGACTCTTTGTTTTGTTTTCGTCTCTTCATTCGTCATGTTTTTGTTGTGTTTTCATCCTTGTTCATTTGAATATTATGTAAATACATGATTCCAGCCATACTCTTCAGATCAAACTGAGCTGTGACACTGACCGGTAAGCAACACTTATTATCTATTAATTATTTTGTCATGTTTTTATTGGAAACAATAGACAGTCATGGGCTATTTCATAAAATTGTTTTACTCTGTAAACTCTGCTTATGTGAGTCTGGTTTATTTTGTTCATAAACCAGACTCACTCCGGCCAACTTAGTCTGAACTCTTAATTTACACTTCACTTTTACCACAAACACATTTATTACTGACACTAATGTTTTATTATTAGATCATTGCAACTTGTTCAGCTTTAAATGTGGAGTAAAGTAGATTTATTGATGGGCAATAATTAATGATTTCACATTTAGTGGAAATATTTATATAGATGTGTTTTACAAATGGTCTGTTGTTACTTTGTTCTTTATGTTAAGCACAAACATCAGACTTATACATCCATCACTTTAATGGAGCACTTTAATGTCTGGGTCAGAGTGAGTCTCTGAGCTTTGTGATGTTAAACACCTGTGCACGGTGAGCTTCGAGTAGTTTGTTGTAAAGTCACTTGTTTCGTTCCTCTGCTCGCTCCTCAAACACAGATGAAGGCGATGCATTTGTGGATCTGCCTTCGTCGTGTCTTAAAGGGGATGTTGCTGAAGGAGGGCGTGTCCTCTCCTTATCTTGGTCTTTTGGCTGGACTCCTGTGTTTACACTCAGACAGAGAGAAGTCGAGTTGAAAGCTTCACTTTATTGAAACAGTTTTATGAAAAAGCCTTCAGGACGTGTTCAGGAAGTTGCTCTTCTGTGTTATATGTGTGTAACTGTTATTTATTTATACTTTGTCTAAAGACAGAGTTCAGTAAAATGTGTGTTTGTAAGAAAGCAGGGATGGGAATAAGAACATTCATTTTTGAAGAACCCAATTTCAAAACAGCAGACATCTCTTCACAAAAATGTGTGATTTGATCAAACAGGGCGGGGTACACGTGTGTTGTGTAGCGTATAGCGAGGCGCATCACGGCTCTTTTAAAGGCTTTAAGGGGATGAGTGAGAAACACAGTGAGGAAATGAGGCAGTTTCATAAGCGAGAAAGACATAAAACTGGCACATGTGGAGTTCTTTCTCGTCTCTGTTCTCAAAGTTTACAGTGATCCCTGAGTCACAGTCCCAGACTGATGTATTATCTGTAGAAATGACCTGTGCTGCTGCGTCTGTAGCCTCTGCAGACCGGGGTGAGGCGTGGAGCGTCACCGTCACCCCCGTGTGCTCTAGTGCTCTCTGGTCTTTAATTGAGGCAGTTACTGCTGCTGATGCAGGACTGGGATCATTTTCAGGACAGTCTGGGCAAGAGTTAGTCTGGCTAACGCCAGACTAAATATCACTTGTGATTTTAGTCGGGATCACCAATTCATTTTCTCGTAGGAGAGGTGTGGTTTACGATTGTCCATAGCCGTTTATTGGGCGCTACGAATGTCTCTCATGCGTCTGCACGTAGCCATAGCCAATCGTATCATGGTATCAGATGACGTATGACGTACCTGCTGTAAACTTTTGAGCTAAACTATTAAGAACACGTTCTAAAGCTTAATCAAAAGATGGCATCGCGTCTGCTGCTGTCATGTTGGATTTTATTTTTTTTATCCCTAAACAAACTACAAGCTTTATGTCAAATAGCGCGTCATCGTCTTACCGTCCCTCCTCGTTCTGTGATTGGTGCCCAAATCCATGGAAAAATGTCGGCCATGGTCCCCAGGCTGTTGTGAAGTTCGAAAAGATTCGAGCGCACACAGCAGTCTGGCGTTAGCCAGGCTAGGCAAGAGTCAGGATCCGGGAGAAAATCCTTGAATTCAGGACAGTCCCAAATTATTATGGTATTATGGTATTTTCTTTAAAATAATAAAATGATCACATTATTTTATGTTTTGTTTCTCATAATTTATGTCACTACGGAAACATGAATCAAACATGAATCAAACGTTTACGCTGAAAGAATTACTCAGTTACTCACAGAACTCAAGTAAAATGTTCTTCAAGTAGGGGAGACCGGGTATGGTTGTAACATGGGGAGAGTTGTAACACCACCAATTCCACCATTCAGGGGTAAGATAGGAGTCAAATGATCATATCAGTGTTTCCTCCTTGATCCCACATTGTCAAGGTTGTAAACAGGTTCATGCAGATTCTATAGAGAAAAATTAGATTTTGAGCAAAGAAAGTCAATTTTTTGACCAAGACTATATTTTGTTTAGTGCTTATACTATAGCACATAAAACCATATGACTTAGATTAGATTAAATTGTAGTTTCTCAGGCAAAATGTGATGCACATTTCTCCTGCTAATTTCAAACCATTATGCTAATATAGCTAAACAATGGCTGACAGGGGTGTGGATGGTTGTAACACAGTCGTCCCCTATATACAGTTAATAACACTTGATTTTAATACTTTTACAGAATGCCTAAACAGTGGAAAAGAAAGACTGATAGATTAGTGCCAGCTAATATATAAAAAAAAAGCATCTGATGTGGTCAGAGAGAAGGACAGGTCAGATCAGTTGCAAAGGTACATGTGATCTGCCATTAACACTGATCAGATACTGCAAAACACAGCAGAAGCTGAGAGACCAGGGTCCAGTGATCATCCCCATGCAGGTCACACTGAAGCATCAACAGAGTTTCCTCTGAGGTGCAGGAGGAAGTGTTGGCTGATTATTTGACTCAGACAGCAGACCTGTATTATGGACTGACTCCACGTGAGGTTAAGCATATGACAGGTCAGAGAGAGAGAGACATTGTTCTGGATTGTTCTTTTATTTAAATAAACCTCTATTTGAACATATCACATGACGTGGCCTCTGTTTTTGCTTCTTTTGTTTAACTGTTACAACCCACCTCGGTAGTGGGGTTGGTTGTAACAAAGGACGACCATGTATTTGACATCAACTCATGAGGTCTGTGATATTCTTGCAGAGGTTTGAATTGGTGCCATTTGTAGTTAACAAATGTGGGTACTTTGTATAAAGGTTTGAGAACTCTAGCTCAAAAATTCAGTGAGTTACAGGTGCTGAAGCAAAAAGTGTTACAGCCATACCCGGTCTCCCCTACTTTTTTACTCTTACTTGAGTAAATGTTTTAGCTTTGTTACTCACCTCTGTTAACCATGTCCATTTAACACCTTTATAAATCAACAAAGTAAGAAGCAAGAAACAAATCACAGCATGGGCTCTATGCACAGTGAAACCACGTGATTTCTGCCTGGACAGTAACATCGGCGCTGTCCTTCCTCTCCCCGATCTTTTACATTCAAAATTAGCCTGGTTCCACGTAAGGCGGAAACAGATGAACCATTCATCGTTTTCTAGGAGACACAGACTCAAATAGAGCAAAATGACATGATAATAACCTACTTTGTTTTTGCTGTTGAATGAAAGATAAATAAAATTGCATATGCTTGATTCTGATAACTTCTCTGAAAAGTGAAGCCTACTTTACTGAAAGAAATGTAAATTAAAAGTAACTAATTAAGCAGCTAAGCAATCCGCTGTGCAAAAGTCTGTTTATACACGGTCTGTAGCCTTCAACAACTATGTTGAAGTAAATGCCTTGTACTCATATCAGTATTAGGCAAATCAAGGTTTTAATAAAGGTATTGTTGCACCCCTATCTTAATGTGGAGACTGTGTCTGCGTCTTTTACTGAAAGTGGTTTTCTATAAAACTGGATTGGAACACAAAAGCTCTACTTCTTACGGTGGTGTTAGAGATTCTATGGGAGTAGCCAATCTGATTTATCTTCTTCTTAAATTTATTTTGTCTCAATAGTGGTACACACAGCAATGTAAGAAACACAATTTAATTGATGGCCTAATTATGAAACCATCAATTCAATTTGCTGTCTGAGGAAATGTATAGGAGCCTGAAAAAGCCTGGGTAATGCAGCTGTAATGTTTGCTCAGAGACTCATGAGATTTATTGCTTCAATTTTATCACTTCTCTCTTTCCCAGGGACCATCATGGCTGATCACTTTGAAAAAATTAAAACTGCGCTTCAGAACAATAACCTGTAGCCTCTAGCAGCGAAAATGGCGCTGGATTATCTGGACAGCCTAGACATTCCTGTGAACATTGCGATCACTGGAGAGTCTGGCTCTGGTAAATCCACTCTGGTCAATGCTCTGAGAGGAATCAAAAATGGAACAGAGGGAGCAGCTAAAACTGGTGCCATGGAGACAACTATGGAGCCAACTGAGTACATCCATCCAAAGAACAACAACATTAGAATCTGGGATCTGCCTGGGATCGGCACCGTAAATGTTACAGCTGACAAATACCTGGAGTATGTGGGGTTTGAGAAGTACGACTTCTTCATCATTGTTTCTCGTGATCGTTTCACAGAAAACGATGCAAAACTGGCAAAAGAAATTCAGAAGATGAAGAAAAAGTTCTACTTTGTTCGATCCAGAATCGATGAGAGCATACAAGGCGAGAAAGAGGATAATCCAAACTTGAATGAGGAGAATCTCCTTAATCAGATCAGGGAGAACTGCAGAGAAGGTATCTCTTTTGTGATTTATTCACTCTGAGGCTGCCTCGCTGTTTATGTTCTTTATGTAATTTTTGTTTTAATGCAGGACTTAAGAAAGTGGGCTTGGAGTCGCCAATGGTTTTTCTGGTGTCTGGTAAGAAACTCCAGCTGTATGATTTCAACAAATTGTGGGAAACTCTTAATGAGGACCTTCCAGAACTCCAGAGGGATGTTCTTCTCCTGGCTCTGCCCAACATCAGTCTGGACGTCATCGAACAGAAGGAAAAAGCTTTGAGAAGCAAATTAAAATGGTACGCTTTAGGCTCAGCAGCAGGTGCAGCTGTGCCAGTGCCTGCTTTATCAGAGACGGTTGATCTGGGCATGATAATAAAATTTGCAGAGCAGTGCCAAAATTCACTGGGCCTAAATGTTGAGTCACTGAAGATGTTGTCTGATGTTAGTGGTGTGTCTTTAGAGGATCTCAAGGCTGAATTAAAATCACCTCTCGCAGCAGCTGAAATTAACAGAGGTCTTGTGGTAAGAGTATTGATCAATTCTGCTGCTTACATTATAGGAATAGTAATAGAGGAAGGAGCCAGGTACGTCCCTTTTATTGGAATCCCCTTTGCTATGACTCTTTCCAGTATTACCACCTACAAAGCTCTCGCATATATTCTAAATACACTGGCAGAAGATGCTCAGCGGGTTTTTAAAAAAGCCCTGCGGATAAACACACCTGTGTGAACAGTAGATTTATTTGAGTTTTAAAATTGTTGATTTATCAACAGCTGATAGAATCAATTGCATATTATTTACTGATCATAATAATAGAATTTTAATGTGTACAAATGAGTGGGACTTTTTTTTTTGTTGCAAAATGTATTGCATTAGAATTATTGCACTAAATGTTGACTGTTCATCACTTAGGTGTGTCATGGTTTGGGTTGATTATTTAGTTTTGTCTTGGGTTTGTTCTGTTCTCCCTGTTTTGGTTTTGTGTTTTCTGTCCTGTGTGTTTATTTTGATAGTCTTGGTCTGTGTCATTTTGCTTTGCCTTCCTCTCCCTGATTGCCTGCTCCTCCCTAATGTGTTTCACCTGTTCCCCGTTTCCCTTGTGTGTGTATTTATTCCCCGGTGTTCTCCTGTGTCTTTGTCTGAGCATTGATGTTCGTTGCATGTGCGTTTTGCTTGTGACTCCTGCAATCCTGCTTATCCTGTGAATCCTTGGTTCTGGAATGTCCTGCTGTGTACTTTGTGCCTGTTTGGTCTTCTTGCCATTTTTTGTACTTGGACTTGATTCCATTAAATTTTAGTTCATCTCAGTTTGGGCTGCCTGCATTTGGGTCTTTTTCCACACTCCCTCACCTCTACTCGTAACAAGGTGTAACCGTCCTCTATTTTAAACATGCTCTGTAAATAAAGTTGATTTTATTTTATATTTAATTTCCTTTTATTATTGCAACACATCATCATTACGATAAATGGTCTCATCACCTCACGTTCCCTATTAGTGGATGAACAGTCCAACTATTGGTGAATTCTGCTTCACAGTGAAAGGAAAAGCTGACTCAAAAGATGCACTGCTGCACACTTATGTATTTGTTTCTTTATTTGACCAGAAAAGTACCACTGAGATCAAGAATCTCTTTTTCAGGGGAGTCCTGGCCCAAGAGGGGAACCTATTGTACTTATTTTTGGCAGCATAAACATACACTCACCTAAAGGATTATTAGGAACACCTGTTCAATTTCACTTTAATGCAATTATCTAAACAACCAATCACATGGCAGTTGCTTCAATGCATTTAGGGGTGTGGTCCTGGTCAAGACAATCTCCTGAACTCCAAACTGAATGTCAGAATGTGAAAGAAAGGTGATTTAAGCCATTTTGAGCGTGGCATGGTTGTTGGTGCCAGACGGGCCGGTCTGAGTATTTCACAATCTGCTCAGTTACTGGAATTTTCACGCACAACCATTTCTAGGGTTTACAAGAATGGTGTGAAAAGGGAAAAACATCCAGTATGCGGCAGTCCTGTGGGCGAAAATGCCTTGTTGATGCTAGAGGTCAGAGGAGAATGGGCCGACTGATTCAAGCTGATAGAAGAGCAACTTTGACTGAAATAACCACTCGTTACAACCGAGGTATGGAGCAAAGCATTTGTGAAGCCACAACACGCACAACCTTGAGGCGGATGGGCTACAACAGCAGAAGACCCCACCGGGTACCACTCATCTCCACTACAAATAGGAAAAAGAGGCTACAATTTGCACGAGCTCACCAAAATTGGACAGTTGAAGACTGGAAAAATGTTGCCTGGTCTGATGAGTCTCGATTTCTGTTGAGACATTCAGATGGTGGAGTCAGAATTTGGCGTAAACAGAATGAGAACATGGATCCATCATGCCTTGTTACCACTGTGCAGGCTGGTGGTGGTGGTGTAATGGTGTGGGGGATGTTTTCTTGGCACACTTTAGGCCCCTTAGTGCCAATTGGGCATCGTTTAAATGCCACGGACTACCTGAGCATTGTTTGTGACCATATCCATCCCTTTATGACCACCATGTACCCATCCTCTGATGGCTACTTCCAGCAGGATAATGCACCATGTCACAAAGCTCCAATCATTTCAAATTGGTTTCTTGAACATGACAATGAGTTCACTGTACTACAATGGCCCCCACAGTCACCAGATCTCAACCCAATAGAGCATCTTTGGGATGTGGTGGAACGGGAGCTTCGTGCCCTGGATGTGCATCCCACAAATCTCCATCAACTGCAAGATGCTATCCTATCAATATGGGCCAACATTTCTAAAGAATGCTTTCAGCACCTTGTTGAATCAATGCCACGTAGAATTAAGGCAGTTCTGAAGGCGAAAGGGGTCAAACACAGTATTAGTATGGTGTTCCTAATAATCCTTTAGGTGAGTGTATATTACAGTACTATGAATCTACTCAACCCATTCACCCTGAGTGACCAGTATCTACCAGTTTTAGGCAATAACAAATGCACTGAGCTTGGTTTCTGTTTCCGTGAATCCAACAGATAACAGTGCTCCACCTACTGAGGTACAACTGTATAAAACTGCTTTGACACGATTACGTAACCACTTCTGCATAACTCGTATGTAAAATGCTGAATGTGTTTAAAATGAACACCTAAGCCATTATTCTTATTACGCTATTACTTTACAACCACCATCACTGTCCTGCCAATGTTTCCACAACTAACAACGTAAATACTATACTAATAATAATCAATAAGCACATTTACAGTTTCTCTGAGAATTCAAAAACGTGGAATGTTGTTCTTCCAGACAGAGTCAGACATGTTGTGACGTGCAGCTCATTCTAATCAAAACAATAATACTGTTGTTTCATACGGTATGAGCTCTCAAGATAAAATGTCTTTTGCTAAAAAGTAACTAATACTTCTACCAACGACATGTTTTCATATTCCATATTATTCATTTCCCATTCATTTGTTCATCTATAAAGGTTAATGGTGGTATGTAAAGCTTGTTGTTGTTGCATCAGTTTCCAGTAATAGAGAAGAGTGTGGTTAAATAAAAGAAAATATTAGCGACTCTTCAGATCAAACTGAACTGTAACACTGACCGGTAAGTAACACTTAGAACTGATTATTGATTGACTGCGGAATTTCCGCAGTCAATTATTGGTTTTCGTTTCTTTATTATTATTGATTGACTGCGGAATTTCCGCAGTCAATTATTGGTTTGCGTTTCTTTATTGATTGACTGCGGAATTTTCCGCAGTCAATTATTGGTTTCCGTTTCTTTATTATTATTATTATTATTATTATTCCCGCACATTTTTCCTGATTTTCTGCACCTTTCAGCACTTTCATGCTTTGTGCAATTTCTGCAATTATGCATCAAAATGTTCCGCATGTTGAGGAGAATCCTGCTATTACTTTTCGGACTTCTGCAATTTACGGTTTTTCCGCAATCGGACGAAATACCGCACATTTTTCCCATTGACGCATAATGGGGCTCCCGCAAATTCATGCTTTCCGCATTTTTTTCCGCAATTTCTGCAATTTCTGAACTTTGTGCATGTTCAGCTTCCGCAACTTGTGGGTTTTGAGAAAAAATTGGCCTTCTGCAGTTTTCCAGTTTTTTTCTACAGGAATTTGAAATTTTTGCATTGGTGTGTATGTGGTCTCTGCTCCATTAGTGTGTATGGCGAATCCAGCCAATGGGATTTCTGGCTCTCCAAGTGTTTCAGCCATTTGTGCAGCTTCTGCAATTTCAGCATTTAGACGATTTCAACAGTTTGACCAGTTTATGGAATTTAAGAAGTTTATGCAATATAAACAATTTATGCAAATTAACCACTTTATGGAATTTAACCAGTTACGCATTTTAACCAGTTACGCATTTTAACCAGTTTATGCACATAACAATTTATGCCACTTAGGATTTATGAAATTTAAACAGTTAATGCAGTTTATATAATTTATGCAAATTAACCAATTAATGCATTTTACCGTTTTTTTTGCAATTTAACCAGTTTATGCAACATAACAGTTTGTGCAATTTAAACTGTTCATGCATTTTACCGGTTTATGCAATTAGATTATGCAAATTAACCAATTTATGCACTTTACAGTTTTTCTGCAATTTAACCAGTTTATGCAATTTCACCAGTTTATGAACATTAGATTATGCAAATTAACCAATTTATGCAATTTATGCAATTTCTTCATTCGATTCCCGCAGTTCCGCAGTCAATCGCAATGGCGCAGCCATTGCTGCATTTCTAGTTGATTGACTGCGGAATTTTCCGCAGTCATTATTGGTTTGCGTTTCTTTATTATTGATTGACTGCGGAATCTTCCGCAGTCAATTATTGGTTTTCATGTTCTTTAATATTATTATTATTATTATTATTATTCCATCTTTTCTGATTTTCAGCACCTTTCAGCACTTTCATGCTTTGTGCAATTTCTGCAAGTTATGCATCAAAACGTTCCGCATGTTGAGGAGAATCCTGCTATTACTTTTCGGACTTCTGCGATTTACGGTTTTTCCGCAATCGGACGAAATACCGAACATTTTTCCCATTGACGCATAATGGGGCTCCCGCAAATTCATGCTTTTCCGCATTTTTTTCCGCAATTTCTGCAATTTCTGCAATTTGTGCATGTTCAGCTTCCGCAACTTGTGGGTTTTGAGAAAAAATTGGCCTTCTGCAGTTTTCCAGTTTTTTTCTACGGGAATTTTTAAATTTTTGCATTGGTGTGTATGTGGTCTCTTCCCATTAGTGTGTATGGCGAATCCAGCAATGCATTTTAATAGGATTTCTGGCACTCCATGTGTTTCAGCCATTTGTGCAGCTTCTGCAATTTCAGCATTTAGGCGATTTCAACAGTTTGACCAGTTTATGGAATTTAAAAAGTTTATGCAATATAAACAATTTATGCAAATTAACCACTTTATGGAATTTAACCAGTTTACGCATTTAACCAGTTTATGCAACATAACAATTTATGCCATTTAGGATTTATGAAATTTAAACAGTTAATGCAGTTTATATAATTTATGCAATTAACCAATTAATGCATTTTACGTTTTTTTTTTTGCATTTAACCAGTTTATGCAACATAACAGTTTGTGCAATTTAAACTGTTCATGCATTTTACCGGTTTATGCAAATAGATTATGCAAATTAACCAATTTATGCATTTTACAGTTTTTGCAATTTAACCAGTTTATGCAATCTTAAGTTCATGCAACATGAAAGTTTATGCATTTTACCGGTTTATGCAAATTAGATTATGCAAATTAACCAATTTACGCATTTTACAGTTTTTCTGCAATTTATCCAGTTTATGCATTTTACCAGTTTATGCAATTTCACCAGTTTATGAACATTAGATTATGCAAATTAACCAATTTATGCAATTTCTGCATTCGATTCCCGCAGTTCCGCAGTCAATCGCAATGGCGCAGCCATTGCTGCATTTCTAGTTATTATTATTCCGGCACATTTTTCCTGATTTTCTGCACCTTTCAGCACTTTCATGCTTTGTGCAATTTCTGCAAGTTATGCATCAAAACGTTCCGCATGTTGAGGAGAATCCTGCTATTACTTTTGGGACTTCTGCGATTTACGGTTTTTCCGCAATCGGACGAAATACCGCACATTTTTCCCATTGACGCATAATGGGGCTCCCGCAAATTCATGCTTTTCCGCATTTTTTTCCGCAATTTCTGCAATTTTCTGCAACTTGTGCATGTTCAGCTTCCGCAACTTGTGGGATTTGAGAAAAAATTGGCCTTCTGCAGTTTTCCAGTTTTTTTCTACAGGAATTTGAACTTTTTGCATTGGTGTGTATGTGGTCTCTGCTCCATTAGTGTGTATGGCGAATCCAGCCAATGTATTTTAATAGGATTTCTGGCTCTCCATGTGTTTCAGCCATTTGTGCAGCTTCTGCATCTTCAGCATTTAGGCGATTTCAACAGTTTGACCAGTTTATGGAATTTAAAAAGTTTATGCAATATAAACAATTTATGCAATTAACCACTTTATGGAATTTAACCAGTTTACGCATTTTAACCAGTTTACGCATTTTAACCAGTTTATGCAACATAACAATTTATGCCATTTAGGATTTATGAAATTTAAACAGTTAATGCAGTTTATATAATTTATGCAAATTAACCAATTAATGCATTTGACCGTTTTTTTTGCAATTTAAACCAGTTTATGCAACATAACAGTTTGTGCAATTTAACTGTTCATGCATTTTACCGGTTTATGCAAATTAGATTATGCAAATTAACCAATTTATGCATTTTACAGTTTTTCTGCAATTTTACCAGTTTATGCAATTTCACCAGTTTATGAACATTAGATTATGCAATTAACCAATTTATGCAAATTTATGCAATTTCTGCATTCGATTCCCGCAGTTCGCAGTCAATCGCAATGGCGCAGCCATTGCTGCATTTCTAGTTATTATTATTATTCCGGCACATTTTTCCTGATTTTCTGCACCTTTCAGCACTTTCATGCTTTGTGCAATTTCTGCAAGTTATGCATCAAAACGTTCCGCATGTTGAGGAGAATCCTGCTATTACTTTTGGACTTCTGCGATTTACGGTTTTTCCGCAATCGGACGAAATACCGCACATTTTTCCCATTGACGCATAATGGGCTCCCGCAAATCATGCTTTTCCGCATTTTTTTCCGCAATTCTGCAATTTCTGCAACTTGTGCATGTTCAGCTTCCGCAACTTGTGGGATTTGAGAAAAAATTGGCCTTCTGCAGTTTTCCAGTTTTTTTCTACAGGAATTTGAACTTTTTGCATTGGTGTGTATGTGGTCTCTGCTCCATTAGTGTGTATGGCGAATCCAGCCAATGTATTTTAATAGGATTTCTGGCTCTCCATGTGTTTCAGCCATTTGTGCAGCTTCTGCATCTTCAGCATTTAGGCGATTTCAACAGTTTGACCAGTTTATGGAATTTAAAAAGTTTATGCAATATAAACAATTTATGCAAATTAACCACTTTATGGAATTTAACCAGTTTACGCATTTTAACCAGTTTACGCATTTTAACCAGTTTATGCAACATAACAATTTATGCCATTTAGGATTTATGAATTTAAACAGTTAATGCAGTTTATATAATTTATGCAAATTAACCAATTAATGCATTTGACCGTTTTTTTTGCAATTTAACCAGTTTATGCAACATAACAGTTTGTGCAATTTAAACTGTTCATGCATTTTACCGGTTTATGCAAATTAGATTATGCAAATTAACCAATTTATGCATTTTACAGTTTTTCTGCATTTTACCAGTTTATGCAATTTCACCCAGTTTATGAACATTAGATTATGCAAATTAACAATTTATGCAAATTTATGCAATTTCTGCATTCGATTCCCGCAGTTCCGCAGTCAATCGCAATGGCGCAGCCATTGCTGCATTTCTAGTTATTATTCCATCTTTTTCCTGATTTCTGCAGCTTTCAGCACTTTCATGCTTGTGCAATTTCTGCAAGTTATGCATCAAAACGTTCCGCATGTTGAGGAGAATCCTGCTATTACTTTGGGACTTCTGCGATTTACGGTTTTTCCGCAATCGGACGAAATACCGCACATTTTCCCATTGACGCATAATGGGGCTCCCGCAAATTCATGCTTTTCCGCATTTTTTCCCGCAATTTCTGCAATTTCTGCAACTTGTGCACGTTCAGCTTCCGCAACTTGTGGGATTGAGAAAAAATTGGCCTTCTGCAGTTTTCCAGTTTTTTTCTACAGGAATTGAAATTTTTGCATTGGTGTGTATGTGGTCTCTGCTCCATTAGTGTGTATGGCGAATCCAGCCAATGCATTTTAATAGGATTCTGGCACTCCATGTGTTTCAAGCCATTTGTGCAGCTTCTGCAATTTCAGCATTTAGACGATTTCAACAGTTTGACCAGTTTATGGAATTTAAAAAGTTTATGCAATATAAACAATTTATGCAAATTAACCACTTTATGGAATTTAACCAGTTTAACGCATTTTAACCAGTTTATGCAACATAACAATTTATTCCATTTAGGATTTATGAATTTAAACAGCTAATGCAGTTTATATAATTTATGCAAATTAACCAATTAATGCATTTTTAACCGTTTTTTTTTGGCAATTTAACCAAGTTTATGCAACATAACAGTTTGTGCAATTAAACTGTTCATGCATTTTACAGTTTTATGCAAATTAGATTATGCAATTAACCAGTTTATGCATTTTACAGTTTTTCTGCAATTTTACCAGTTTATGCAATTTCACCAGTTTATGAACATTAGATTATGCAAATTAACCAATTTATGCAGATTTATGCAATTTCTGCATTCGATTCCCGCAGTTCCGCAGTCAATCGCAATGGCGCAGCCATTGCTGCATTTCTAGTTGATTGACTGCGGAACTTTCCGCAGTCAATTATTGGTTTCCGTTTCTTTATTATTATTATTATTCCCGCACATTTTTCCTGATTTTCAGCACCTTTCAGCACTTTCATGCTTTGTGCAATTTCTGCAAGTTATGCATCAAAATGTTCCGCATGTTTGGGAGAATCGTGCTATTACTTTTCGGACTTCTGCGATTACGGTTTTTCCGCAATCGGACGAAATACCGAACATTTTCCCCATTGACGCATAATGGGGCTCCGCCAAATTCATGCTTTTCCGCATTTTTTTCCGCAATTTCTGCAATTTCTGCAATTTGTGCATGTTCAGCTTCCGCAACTTGTGGGTTTTGAGAAAAATTGACCTTCTGCAGTTTTCCAGTTTTTTTCTATGGGAATTTGAAATTTTTGCATTGGTGGTGTATGTGGTCTCTGCCCCATTAGTGTGTATGGCGAATCCAGCCAATGCATTTTAATAGGATTTCTGGCACTCCATGTGTTTCAGCCATTTGTGCAGCTTCTGCAATTTCAGCATTTAGGTGATTTCAACAGTTTGACCAGTTTATGGAATTTAAAAGTTTATGCAATATAAACAATTATGCAAATTAACCACTTTATGGAATTTAACCAGTTTACGCATTTTAACCAGTTTACGCATTTTAACCAGTTTATGCAACATAACAATTTATGATAGATTATATTTAAACAGTTAATGCAGTTATATAATTTATGCAATTAACCAATTAATGCATTTTACAGTTTTTTTGCATTTAACCAGTTTATGCAACATAACAGTTTGTGCAATTAAACTGTTCATGCATTTTACCAGTTTATGCAAATTAGATTATGCAAATTAACCAATTTATGCATTTTACAGTTTTTTGCAATTTAACCCGTTTATGCAATCTTAAGTTCATGCAACATGAAAGTTATGCATTTTACCTGGTTTTGCAAAGTTAGAATTATGCAAATAACCAATTTATGCAATTTATTCAATTCTGCCATTCGATTCCCGCAGTTCCGCAGTCAATCGCAATGGCGCCAGCCATTTGCCTGCATTTCTATTGATTGACTGCGGAATCCGCAGCTCAATTATTGGTTTGGCGTTTCTTTATTATTATTATTATTCCGCGGCACATTTTTTCCTGATTTTCTGCCACCTTTCAGCACTTTCATGCTTTGTGCAATTTCTGCAAGTTATGCATCAAAACGTTCCCATGTTGAGGAGAATCCTGCTATTACTTTTGGACTTCTGCCCGATTTACGGTTTTCCCAATCGGACGAATACGCACATTTTTCCCATTGACGCATAATGCGGCTCCCGCCAAATTCATGCTTTCCGCCATTTTTTTCCGCAATCTGCAATTTCTGCCAAACTTGTGCCATGTTCAGCTTCCGCAACTTGTGCGGATTGAGAAAAAATTGGCCTTCTGCTGTTTTCCAGGTTTTTTTTCTAACAGGAATTTGAAACTTTTTTGCATTGGTGTGTATGGGGTCTCTGCTTCCATTAGGTGTATGCGCGAATCCAGCAATGTATTTTATAGGAATTTTCTGGCTCTCCATGTGTTTCAGCCATTTGTGCAGCTTCTGCATCTTCAGCATTTAGGCGATTTCAACAGTTTGCACCAGTTTATGGAAAATTTAAAAAAGTTTATGCCAATATAAACAATTTATGCAAAATTAAACCACTTTATGGAATTTAACCAGTTTACGCATTTTAAACCAGTTTACGCATTTTAACCAGTTTATGCACATAACAATTTATGCCATTTAGGATTTATGAATTTAAACAGTTAATGCAGTTTATATAATTTATGCAAATTAACCAATTAATGCATTTGACCGTTTTTTTTTTGCAATTTAACCAGTTTATGCAACATAACAGTTTGTGCAATTTAAACTGTTCATGCATTTTACCGGTTTATGCAAATTAGATTATGCAATTAACCAATTTATGCATTTTACAGTTTTTCTGCAATTTTACCAGTTTATGCAATTTCACCAGTTTATGAACATTAGATTATGCAAATTAACCAATTTATGCAAATTTATGCAATTCTGCATTCGATTCCGCAGTTCCGCAGTCAATCGCAATGGCGCAGCATTGCTGCATTTCTAGTTATTATTGATTGACTGCGGAATTTTCCGCAGTCATTATTGGTTTGCGTTTCTTTATTATTATTATTATTCCGGCACATTTTTCCTGATTTTCTGCACCTTTCAGCACTTTCATGCTTTGTGCAATTTCTGCAAGTTATGCATCAAAACGTTCCGCATGTTGAGGAGAATCCTGCTATTACTTTTGGGACTTCTGCGATTACGGTTTTTCCGCAATCGGACGAAATACCGCCACATTTTTCCCATTGACGCATAATGGGGCTCCCGCAAATTCATGCTTTTCCGCATTTTTTTCCGCAATTTCTGCAATTTCTGCAACTTGTGCATGTTCAGCTTCCGCAACTTGTGGGATTTGAGAAAAAATTGGCCTTCTGCAGTTTTCCAGTTTTTTCTACAGGAATTTGAACTTTTTGCATTGGTGTGTATGTGGTCTCTGCTCCATTAGTGTGTATGGCGAATCCAGCCAATGTATTTTAATAGGATTTCTGGCTCTCCATGTGTTTCAGCCATTTGTGCAGCTTCTGCATCTTCAGCATTTAGGCGATTTCAACAGTTTGACCAGTTTATGGAATTTAAAAAGTTTATGCAATATAAACAATTTATGCAAATTAACCACTTTATGGAATTTAACCAGTTTACGCATTTTAACCAGTTTACGGCATTTTAACCAGTTTATGCAACATAACAATTTATGCCATTTAGGATTTATGAAATTTAAACAGTTAATGCAGTTTATATAATTTATGGCAAATTAACCAATTAATGCATTTGACCGTTTTTTTTGCAATTTAACCAGTTTATGCAACATAACAGTTTGTGCAATTTAAACTGTTCATGCATTTTACCGGTTTATGCAAATTAGATTATGCCAAATTAACCAATTTATGCATTTACAGTTTTCTGCAATTTTACCAGTTTATGCAATTTCACCAGTTTATGAACATTAGATTATGCAAATTAACCAATTTATGCAAATTTATGCATTTCTGCATTCGATTCCCGCAGTTCCGCAGTCAATCGCAATGGCGCAGCCATTGCTGCATTTCTAGTTATTATTCCCGCACATTTTTCCTGATTTCTGCACCTTTCAGCACTTTCATGCTTTGTGCAATTTCTGCAAGTTATGCATCAAAACGTTCCGCATGTTGAGGAGAATCCTGCTATTACTTTTCGGACTTCTGCGATTACGGTTTTTCCGCAATCGGACGAATACCGAACATTTTTCCCATTGACGCATAATGGGGCTACCGCAAATTCATGCTTTTCCGCATTTTTTTCCGCAATTTCTGCAATTTCTGCAATTTGTGCATGTTCAGCTTCCGCAACTTGTGGGTTTTGAGAAAAAATTGGCCTTCTGCAGTTTTTCCAGTGTTTTCTACGGGAATTTGAAATTTTGCATTGGTGTGTATGTGGTCTCTGCCCATTAGTGTGTTATGGCGAATCCAGCCAATGCATTTTAATAGGATTTCTGGCACTCCAAGTGTTTCAGCCATTTGTGCAGCTTCTGCAATTCAGGCATTTAGGCGATTTCAACAGTTTTGACCAGTTTATGGAATTTAAAAAGTTTATGCAATATAAACAATTTATGCAAATTAACCACTTTATGGAATTTAACCAGTTTACGCATTTTAACCAGTTTATGAACATAACAATTCATGCCATTTAGGATTTATGAAATTTAAACAGTTAATGCAGTTTATATAATTTATGCAAATTAACCAATTAATGCATTTTACCGTTTTTTTTGCAATTTAACCAGTTTATGCAACATAACAGTTTGTGCAATTTAAACTGTTCATGCATTTTACCGGTTTATGCAATTAGATTATGCAAATTAACCATTTATGCATTTACAGTTTTTTGCATTTAACCGTTTATGACATTAGATTATGCAAATTAACCAATTTATGCAATTTATGCAATTTTTGCATTTGATTACCGCAGTTCGCAGTCAATCGCAATGGCGCAGCCATTGCTGCATTTCTAGTTTATTGTTGTCATGTTTTTATCAGGAAACAGTAGACAGTTCAGGTCTAACTCACTTAGTCTGAACTCTTTATTGATTGACTGCGGAATCTTCCGCAGTCATTATTGGTTTTCATGTTCTTTAATATTATTATTCCATCTTTTTCCTGATTTTCTGCACCTTTCAGCACTTTCATGCTTTGTGCAATTTCTGCAAGTTATGCATCAAAATGTTCCGCATGTTTGGGAGAATCCTGCTATTACTTTTGGGACTTCTGCGATTTACGGTTTTTCCGCAATCGGACGAAATACCGAACATTTTTCCCATTGACGCATAATGGGGCTCCGCAAATTCATGCTTTTCCGCATTTTTTTCCGCAATTTCTGCAATTTCTGCAATTTGTGCATGTTCAGCTTCCGCAACTTGTGGGTTTTGAGAAAAATTGGCCTTCTGCAGTTATCCAGTTTTTTTCTACGGGAATTTGAAATGTTTGCATTGGTGTGTATGTGGTCTCTGCTCCATTAGTGTGTATGGCGAATCCAGCCAATGCATTTTAATAGGATTTCTGGCTCTCCATGTGTTTCAGCCATTTGTGCAGCTTCTGCAATTTCAGCATTTAGGCGATTTCAACAGTTTGACCAGTTTATGGAATTTAAAAAGTTTATGCAATATAAACAATTTATGCAAATTAACCACTTTATGGATGTAACCAGTTTACGCATTTTAACCAGTTTACGGCATTTCAACCAGTTTATGCAACATAACAATTTATGCCATTTAGGATTTATGAAATTTAAACAGTTAATGCAGTTTATATAATTTATGCAAATTAACCAATTAATGCATTTTACCGTTTTTTTTGCAATTTAACCAGTTTATGCAACATAACAGTTTGTGCAATTTAATCTGTTCATGCATTTTACCGGTTTATGCAAATTAGATTATGCAAATTAACCAATTTATGCATTTTACAGTTTTTCTGCAATTTTACCAGTTTATGCAATTTCACCAGTTTATGAACATAAGTTTATGCAAATTAACCAATTTATGCAAATTTATGCAATTTCTGCATTCGATTCCCGCAGTTCCGCAGTCAATCGCAATGGCGCAGCCATTGCTGCATTTCTAGTTTATACTGCTCTTTTACCACATACCGAGAGGACAACACATATATTACTGACACTAATGTTTTATTATTAGATCATTTCATTTTAATTTAATTCAGCAGGAAAAGTATTTGTTCAGCTTTATATTAAACGTTTTCTTTTAAATCAGACCAGGGTGTTTGTTTTGTGCCTGACACTTTCGACTGCACACTTCCTACAGTCTTCCTCAGAGTTGGTCACATGATGTTACTAAAACGTTTAGTTAACACAACAAGACCAAATTAACTGTTTTAAATGTGAAGTAAAGTAGATTTATTGATTGCAAGTGGGTCTCTTTGTTTGTGCCTTGTTTCATTCCTCTCCTCGCGTCTCAAACACAGATGAAGCCGGTGCATTTCTGGTATGTGGCCTTCATTGTGTCTTAAAGTGGGATTAATGGCTAAGGTGGGCGTGTCCTCTCCTCTCATTGATTTGACACTCAATAGTTCAGTATCTTTGCTGGACTCCTGTTTTTACACCAGGTCAAAGAGAAGTCAAGTCTAAAGCTTCAGTTTTATGAAATAGTCTTAAGGACTTCTCTGGAAAAGGTTCTTACATTCTTCTTAGTTAAAACTCTAAAGATTGTTCTTTTAGTAAGACAGAAGGTTTGACTTATAGGCCGATTAAGGAAAGCAGGTAAACAAAAACTTGTGTCTTACAAACAGAACAATCTTTGACAGTTTAAACCTTTTCCAAAGAGATTCTCTTCTGTCTCTTCACCTGCCATGAACAAAATCAGAACTAAAACAATATCATAATTTGAAAGCACATTCTAAATAACTTAATACTGAAACAAAGATGTAAATAGACCATTTCTGGTCTGGACGAAAAGATCTACCCAGAGTAAAATCAAGACTGAACAAGTACTAAATAAATAAGAGCTAAAAAGGAAAACTCTGGGTTAAACTATAAAATTGTTATTGATGGTTTTCAGATTGTAGAATGTGATGATGTTATACTTCTACATAGGGGCTAAAAGCTGTTATCCTGTATTTTTTACTAATCATCTATTTAAACTTGATCAAAACTTAACTACATTTGCTTTATTATACTGTCTTCAATGAAGTTACTTGAGTCATCTTCTGTACTCGGTAGTTGAAGCCTCTCATCCATAAGGCTTTTGGAACTTTTATTATACTGTATATCTGAGCGGCCACAAATCATTCACTGTGAACGAATGTACACTCTAATTCGAAGAACATTTATGCCAATTTTGAGCTTGATTTTGTAAAAAGAATCAAAAATATGTTTAATCGGATTTGACCTGCTCATCTCCATATTGTTAGTACATTGCCCCTTCAGGGAAGTGCTGTTTTTGTACTCACAGTTGGTTCAGTTCATTTGACAGAATGTGGCTCAAACCAGATTAACAACATCAGCAGCAGCAGCAGCAGCAGCAGCAGACACTCACGCCTGAATGATATTTTGAAATGTGTTAAAAGTGTTTAAAAACAAAACACTCTAAAAGAAGTCTAAACCATTCTTAATTTCTTAAGGACTTTACACAATTTGTTGCACAATAAAACTCTCTCTGGTGTGACGCTGCTTCTCACTGTTCTCTGCGTTTAGACAAATCCAGTTTTACCAGTTTATGGCCAACAAAAAGAGATAGTAAATGATCAAAAATGATAGTAAAGTCTATTCATCTTCATAGCCTTTATTCACTATTGCATCACTACTAAAATCTAGAAACAAAGACTTTTACATGTAGCTGTTTTATCTGAGTGTATTATCTTGATTTAAATTATGCAATGTTTATTTGTGATTATGTGCGTACAATTGTAACTTGTGTGTGAAGTTGTTCCCCTGCATCTTGGCCAGGACACTCTTGAAATACTCTTTGCCCCCTTAAAGTTTTTGGTAGTCGTTGTATATAAGATTTACTATTAAATTATTTGCACATTTCCTGTCTATCCTGCACATCCTGAGTGTTTCTAAGAACTGAATGTAACAAGTGAATTTCTCCATTGTGAGATCAATAAAGGCTTATCTTATCTAGTGGTTATGATTGAAGCACATATGCTGCCCAAACTGGCAGCCTCAGTTTTGTGAGTTTGACTCTTGGCCCCAACAATTTGCTGAAAGTCTCTCTTTGCTCTTCAACATCTTTCTCACTAAATCATTCTGTCAAAGGCTTTGGACCAAACACCTTAATAAAAGTCTTAATTGGGCGATATAACAATGGGTTTGTTAAGTGAGGATGTCATCGCTCTATTTACGGGGCCACTGAAACTTTATCCCTATTAACTATAATAGGATTTAGCTGATTTTAACCTATAGAGCCGACTACAAGGCTCTTTTTAAACATCTGATCGCAAGAAATAACACATTTACTATTTAATTATTTTCTGACATGAATTATCAAATTTTTCCCCCCATACACAAGATGTAAAATTCTCATAAAACATTTTTATCAGAACTCCCTCCAGTTCTGATAAAGGGATATCTGGGCACATTCGTGTATGAATGTATGAATAGGTGACTGGTTTCTTGCTCTAAAGCACTTTGGGCCTGATGCCAAAACTTTAAATGTTTGCCAAGTGACTCATACTAATGGTTGTTTACATTTTATTTCATCATTACAGTATTTCTCAGGGATCATCATGGCTCATCAATATGAAGAATTTCAAACTGCGCTTGAGAACAATGACCAGGCTCTAGCAGCTGAAAAGGCGCGGAGTATTTGGATGAGTTAAACAATGTTACTCTGAACATCGCGATTACAGGAGAGACTGGCTCTGGTAAATCCACTCTGGTCAATGCTCTGTTGGGAATCAAAAATGACGCAGAGGGATCAGCTCCAACTGGAGTGACAGAGACCACCATGGAGGCAACAGAATACACCCATTCACAGAACGACAAGATTAGAATCTGGGATCTGCCAGGAATCGGCACCACCAACTTTACAGCTGACAAATACCTGGAGTATGTGGGGTTTGACAAGTTTGACTTCTTCATCATTGTTTCCTGTGGTCGCTTCAGAGAAAATGATGCAAAACTTGCAAAAGAAATTCAGCAGATGAACAAAAAGTTCTACTTTGTTCGATCCAAGATCGACCATAACATACAAGATGAGAAAAGGTCTAAATCAGACTTCAATGAGGAGAATCTCCTTAATCAGATCAGAGACGACTGCAAAACAAGTATTCCTTTTGTTATTTGTTTATTTTGACTCAACTCTTCTTTTAATGTTCTAAGAATTTTTAAAACCTTCATCTCTATGCAGATCTGGAGAAGGAGGGCATCGAGTCTCCAAAGGTTTTCCTAGTGGCCAGTCATGATCTCCGTCAGTATGAATTTGATGCTTTGTGGAAAACTCTGGAAAAGATCTTCCTAAACTCAAGAGGGATGCCCTGCTCCTGGCTCTGCCCAACATCAGCGCAGACGTCATTGAACAGAAGAAAAAGCTTTAGAGACCAAAATAAAATGTTACACTGTTTGTTCGGCAGCAGGTGCAGCTGTGCCGGTGCCAGGTTTTTCCGAGTTGGTTGATTTGACCATTTTAGTAAAGTTTGCAGTACACTGTGTACAGTCTCTGGGCCTTACTCCTCGATCACTGCAGAAGCTGTCCGATGTTAGTGGTGTGTCTTTAGAAGATCTCAAGGCTGAATTCAAATCACCTTTTAGAGCAGCTCAAATTACCATAGCTCTTATGCTAAGAGTGTTGACCACTTCAGCTACATACATTACAGCAACAACAGCAGAGGGAGGAGCCAGGGCTGTCCCAGTTATTGGAATCCCTGTTGCAATGGTTCTTTCCAGTGCTACCACCTACAAAGCTCTAGAATATATACTAAACTCACTGGCTGAGGACGCTCAACGGGTTTTTATTAAAGCCCTAAACATACCTGAGTGAATAGTAGATTTTGGCCTTTTTTCATATTTCAGATGTATCATGATCTGATTACATCAATTGCAATTGTTTTATTATTTTATTAGTTAGCTGCCCCGTTAGCTGCCCATTTAATGTCAGCTAGTCTTCCTGGGGTCCTTTTAAAAGATTACAATAATATTCTTTACAATATAAAATACATTTGTACACATGATTTAAAGCGTCTACAGAAATATCGTGAAACACAATGTCAGTATGCAAATATCATTGCAGGAAAAGTCTAGTTTTCACGTGTCATCTGCAGGGGTCCTTGTGTATGTATTTTGAGCTCTGTGTGTGATAATTGAGAGCTGATTCCAGGTAAATAATGCTCTGTATAGCACTGTGGACTTCAGAGAATTTGTTTTGGGATGAGGAAGTTTTAGGTCGCCACACAGTGTCTGTCTATGGGTGGCTGCTTTCTACAAACCAAGCTGCTCAGAAAAGAACTGTGGCTGTTTAAAAATAATAATAATTTAATTCCACATTAGTAAGATTAGTCTTATTTTAATTCTGTTGTCAACTGTAAGCCAAGACAGGCATGAATGCATTAGTGCCACATTGGTCCTATAGGAACACTGGAGGACAGTCCTGGCTGCACTGTTTTGTACCACTTGAAGTTTGGGATGCAGACGACTAAATGACAGGACAGAATTCCAGTTGACACAGAACAATTTGCAATAGACATGGGTTTGTATCCTATACATTTCCTGGACATTGCAATACCTTTACCCATCTTGGCTGCTATTTCATCGATATGAGCAGACGAAGAAAGATGAGAGTCCAAGGTGACGCCCAATAACTTGGTTTACTTTACCTGTTTCAGTTCATTGAGTTTTTAATGCTCAATCCAAAATTGCATTGGTTTTGCTCTGTCAGGTCAATGTTTTAATCCCTCAGCCAAATGTTGCCGAAGGGTATTGTCTAATGTCTTCCGTCCTGGAGTCTGTTCTAAATCAGTTTAAAAAGTCAGCTGATGCATACAGGACTTTTGAGGGGTATTTTATCAGTGGTGACGTCATTCAGATACTGTTTAATGTGTGTAAAAATGGGTGGGAAGATCTCATATTTTTTGCAGTTGCATTATGATATATTGCATTAAATAATTATACTGTTCAGCAAATATGTACACTTTTGTTATTTTAAAACACGCTCTATAAATAAAGTTTATTATCTATGACTTAAAACATCCTTTCCCATCATTATTGCACATCACATCATTAGGGTAAACGGTCTAATTAGCAGAATTGGAGAGGCCTTACAGAAGACCCAGGACACGCTGGAAGGACCATGTCCCTGTGGCCTGGTGTCGTCGCCACATTCCCCCAGAACCGCTGGAGAGCGTGGAGCAGTGTGGGGCAAGTTACTTTAAAATGTAAAATATTAATCTATATACTTCATTTCAATTGTCACATTTATGTAGCGCCTTTCTACCTGCTTTAGGCTCAAAGCGCTTTACATCAAGGAACCAGTCACCCAATTATTTTATTTATTTTTATGTATTTATTTATTTGAGCAGTTAACATTTTCTCTGACTCCAAAGTTTCACAATCATACAGTTAATCGAAGCTCAAAGGAAGTAGACTAAAGCAAAAGCTTATGAGGGCTACCCTTGTTCATGTAACTCACCAGTGTACAGAGACACTGGAGGCAAAGTGGGTGAAGTGTCTTGCCCAAGGACACAACAACACCTGTGGGATTCAAACAGCCGACCCTTCGATCACAAGCATTATTTTTCTTATTTTTAATACTTATTTCATTTAGCAGTATGTGTGTTTATTCCTTCATTGTACTGCTTTGCGATGCAACTTGGCCAGGTCATTACTTTAAATAAGAATGATTAATTTACTTTACTTTTCTTTCTAACTAAAACTACGTTCACCAGCAACATTAAGTCTTTAGGCACCAGATTAAAAAAATATTGGTTGGTAATCAGCTGTTTGAGTGCCTGTTATATGACTGTTTGTTTTGATTTGTCCATTCACTTGAGTTTCCATTTGAATGTATATTTAAATAGGCACAGTTCCATACATGGTGTTATCACAACAAAGAAACAGGTATACTGAGTTCAGTTTCAAGCAGTCCAAAACAAGACTAATACTATATCTATGCTTCAAAATAATACAGTTTACCCAATCGTTATTTGTAAAGATAATAATTCTGACTGTAGTTGTAGTGCTGGTTTGGTCGCCATCCTGAAACTAATTTTTTTACGCATAAAGCTATTCTTTAAAAGACAAAGAAAATCAAATACATGCAAGAGTTATTCCAAAATCCAAAACAAAATAAATAATTTCAGTAATCGTATGCGTGGCTGAATAAAACCATTTTCTAACTGGCTTGAAACTCTGCCACATCTACAGGAAACTAGATTTCTAACCTGATTCTTCGGTTTTAGAGAGAGAAATAACATAAGTGACTGATAACACTTTCTCTTTGTGTCTGTGGCTCAAAACAATAATCTCAGTTTTGTCTGAGTTTAGTTGTTGTTTGCCTCCACACTGATCTGTTCAATGCACTGACAGAGTGAATCTATATGTCCATGTTCAAGTCATCTGTTCAATACAATTTGGTGTAAAATCAATACAATTTCATCTGAATCAGAATCAGTTTTATTGCCATGGTTTGAGAACAGGTTCACAAACTAGGACATTTTTCTCGGTGCAAACGTGCGACATAGAACATATAACACAGAGTTAGATAAAATAAGCTGTCATTTGTTGCTGGAGTGAATGAAACATGAGACTTTTCTGAAAAAAATACAAGTGGTAGTTATTTTAAAGATAAGGATTTGTTATTTTGTGACTTTTCAATAAATTACTGATGTTTTAAAGTGAATGTTACTGAAATAAAGCAAAAATCCAGATTGTATATGTGTAAGAGATCATGAGAGTTTACCAGTTCCCAAAGTAAAAGGTCAAATGTTTGGGAGAGGCATAAAGGATTAACTCGTGCTTCGTAGAAGGTCCCAGGTTTCGATCCCTGGACGAGGCCTTTCTGTGGAGTTTGCATGTTCTCCTCATGTCTGCGTAAGTTTCCTCCAGTTTTCTCTATGGCTAAAAACATGTACAATAGGCCAAAACAACAGAGTGTGTTTGCCTGTGTGAGTGAGTGAGTGGTTGGAGATGGCTGTGACAACAACACACCACAAGTGTGGCGTGAATGAATAAAGACTACAGCAGTGGTTCTAACTGATGGGTCGGGACCAAAAGTGGGTCGTGGGCTGAATTTTATATAGGAAGATTTATGAATGACCGTAAAAACTGGCCAAACTGCTTGTTATTCTAAAAAAAGCAGGGATTAAATCTTTTGGGGGGTCGTGACTTCTTGATATGGTGAAGGTGAGTCCTGAAGTTACCACTGGACAACAGTGTGGGGCTTTGAGGAACTTGGTGACACAGGCTTGTAAAACGCAATACGACTATTATCGTCGATATATTACCATTATATTGGCCTTGTTGTGCAGGGAGCAACGACCTCAGTCAAAGGCACATAAGAACATGTGATAAAACCCATTATGTTATGGGAGGATATTAATATTCCGTTGCTGACAATATTTTTATTATTAGTTTATTTCACAGGGACAGTTCACATTAATGAACATTTCTGTAAATGTGTCAGTATTCGCTGCAAAGCTAGTTTTCAACTGTTGTCCCTGGGCGAGGTGTATAATGCCAACAACAATTATAAACATAAAACAATTTAAAAGTTGAGGCTACATACTTACATAACAATATCCTGCCCACAGTTATTCTTCTGAGAGTTACTGCCTGTGTTAATGCAACAAAGGCTTGTTGCAGAGGATGTGGTTTTGTGAACAGACATGGCTCATGCAAAGGTACAATACAGCAGCTGCTGAGAGACGACTGAACAGGAAGTGCATCGATACAGGGACTCCACAAGACTCCTGGGCGAGCATGGATAATTGAGTAATTCATAACTATACCATGTCATCTTCTTTGATTTAATGGGGGCCTACTTTATGATGACTATCTGTCTTGTTATCATTACTGTTGTATATTCAACCCAAGACAGCCGCCCTAACCCAATGAGAGTGAAGAAAGTGGACCCTCAACTTTCAGGATCAGGAACATGCAGCTTTTCGAGGATACCCCCAGGAGACCGACGATTAGTTTGGTCTGGTTATGGAGGAGTGTCTGGAAATCCTATGGAGAAGGGGGACACTGAATTCTCATCTATTTGTAACAATCCCACCTTCAGTCAGTTTCAAATTACTGCCCAATGATAAACAACAACTAAGCCACCAACTCAAACAGCTCTGGAAGAATCAAGAAGATGATTGTCCACAATGAAATGCCTGAAATTACTCATGTACTATTATGTTGTGGCTCGCGCTGAAACATGCCTTTTGAGGACATACAGTATATACCATGTCTCTAAGCATTGTTTCCTGTAAATCCCCCCACATAGAGGAGGAGGCAATAAACTATAAACCCATGTATTTCCTTATTGCAGCCAACTCAGATTGCTCTGCCATCAATCACAAGACACAAGACATTCTCTGCGTTTGGCTGCTCTCCTTGGTGCCAACACCCCCCGTGCTGAAGTAAGTGCAGACTATATTGTTTTGCCATCATACGTTTTTACAACTTTGTTAATGATAAATGTACACTACTGATTTAGGGTCCAGATATGCTCCAATAGAAACCGTATTGAGCTCATGTGCATTTAGGAACACTTGCACATCAAATGGAGCTTAAATAAGAATAAACTAAATAACAGTTAAATAAGAGATGCTCTTGTCCCCCATCTCTCATTGAATCTTATCATTGAACTCCACGAAATCATCAGGGAGTTAAATTTGATTATAGTTGCGGGTTTACTAAACGAGAATACGTAACAGGGATAAATTAAAACAACAGTAAATGTTTAATGTCTCTTTTTTACAGTCATACATTGCTTTAAAATGTATAGGTCAATTATAAGCATATTTCTTATGTTGTCAACAACAGTTGTGAGGAAAAAGTAAAATCTTTTTGTCACTTTGTTATTAAAAATTTGAAAATGTGACATCTCAACTGACCCTGTTATCAAGAAATGTTTACCAGCCTGGTGGATGTAGCTGCATTATAATAATAATAATTATTATTATTATTATTATTATTTTCTTCCATCTAAAAGTAATCTAGTTAACACTTTTGAAGAAATGTCCTTCTTTTTGAGTAACATTATAATGAAGTTTCTGTTTCTTACTTCAGTAAAAATAATTGTTACATTTTCCAAAAATGTAAAATGTATGTGAACGCTTTGGAATTTCTCGCATTTCTGCCTAAATTGGTCATAAACTGTGGTCTGATCTTCATCAAAATCATAAGAATGAATACAGTGTCTGCTTAAACTAATACCACCCTAATTTCTATGTAGCACGGCGATAATCAGTAGATCACAGGGAAGTGACCAAAGACAGATAAAGAAAATGATAAAGAAATAAGAAGAGTCTGTCCTTAGGCTAAAACATAGGCCACTAACCAAATGGACTAACTCAAAACCAAAAACAGCAGGAAACAATGTTGGTCACTGGAAAACAAAATACAAAAATGACCAAACCACTCAACACAGACTTCAATAATATTTAATATTAAAACTCTTTAAAATGTTTACCCTGTGTGTCGTAGCCACAACCCCACTTCCTATTAAAAACTACTTGAGGCACCAGTGACCCCGAGGTGCCACCCATTACATTGCCTTGTGGTTGACTCTGTCAGGCACAGGCATGAGCAATTTAGCAGCTTCAGCTAATACAAAATGAACTTGACTTGACCTTATCTATGGTTCAAAGTCATTTCCTGTATTCTGCGGTATGGAGTGAATGAAACATTGTTCCCGTCTGTATAAACCACAATGTGTTAAAGTCATGTGTCGACTTCATAAAATGAAAGTATCTGCCGTTGTAAGTTTTTTTATATATCTTTCACAAAGGCTGTTTTTTTCCAGGCCATTTAAGGAAATGTTAAGATAAAAGAGGTTGAAAGTCTATGGTACTAATAAGGCCATGTACATAAAGTCTATGGTGTGTGGTTCCATTATTGTTGTTAATTGTTGCTATTGTATTGACATTTCTATGTCTATAACTGATGATGCATTTTCACTGAAAGTCCAGGAAGACTAGTTATGTGTGGTAGAAAGTAAAGGAGATCCCCAAAACGATGACCAATGAACAATCAATAAATAACACTATGGCTGTGGTCAGACGGTGCTGCATGTGTTATTACAACAAGTAAAACCGACTGTGTATGTAAATGTTATCAGCAGTTTTTTTTTTTCTAAAATGTAACCTTTATTTGCTCTGTTCTCCCACAAAGAGTCAGGGATGGAGCGACTGAACAAAAGCCCAGCCCATTGTGCTGGTTTCATGGAATTGGCGATGCACAAAGATAGAAAATTATTACTAAAAAGAAACATGACCAACTTTCATAATCGATTAATATCCAACCTTCTAGCCTGTTTAAATGGCAGAGGGTTTAGCAGATTCACTTCTGTATTCTGCTAAGTTAGTTTCCCCAATAACACATAAGGCAGGAGGTGTGGTTATATAAAACAATGAAATCAGACACACACTGGACATTCTTCTCTTCAGACGGAGCTGTGGCACTGACTGGAAGGTAACACTTGTATCTTTGTTTTATGCATTTGTCTAAAGAGAGACGGCCCACAAAGAAATCATTCAAAAGGCCTCCATGTCTATTTATTGGCTTTGCCTTAAATATTCAACTAGATTGAAATAAATACTGGTTTTATTTACCATATTTTTAACCTGTAAAATAATATAAGAAGGGATTTTCTGAACTAAGGGGCCATGACACTCCGGACTATGGGAATGGTTTGGCTGGTATGTTATGAGCACGCTTAAGAATTATGATACCCAGTTTTTGAGTCACTATTATAGTGAGAGTAATACTGTGATTTAAAATTATTCACATTTATAGCTGAAACCATAAAAGGAAACTACTTTCACAAAACAAAAATGACAGAGGGCTATTTCTGCTTCTGAACTCTGTGGATGGATTCTATCTAAGCTGCCATAGTTACACAATAGCACTAATATCCCTTGAGTTTCCTCTTTCATCTAGATTCTGAAAGGAATTCTTACTTGTGTATCGGTGCACATTTGCTACATGAATTCCTACAAGTCCCTCGCTGGACACTACATGTCCACTGCTCGGGCTTAATAATAATAATAATAATAATAATAATAATAATCTGAATAATAGTGTGATCACCAGCCAGCCACTGTTCAAGAGAAAGACTAACAATCTTACGGGATATGCAAACTGACAAATAAACCAGAGATCGTAATCAAAACTGAATGCACATCGATTGGCATCGCAATCCCACTTCAGTGAAAGTTTGCGAAAACTGTCTAACATTTGGATATTTAAATCAGCAAAATGTGGTGAATGAAGACACATATTATTCCATGTGTTATTTGCTCGGACTTGTTCAAAAAGATCTCAATAAGCCTCGGAAACACGGCCCTAATGCAGGTTCAGAAAATTAATTTACTGGGAACAGCACTTACACTACACACAGACCTTTTTGTCTCTTAAATAGAACGACCATCACTCAAGTTTGTTTCCTATAGGAGCAAGTGCACACAGGACAGAAAAAAATAAACAAGCATTTTGGAGAAAGAATTTCTGTACACGGTCTGTCTACAATCTGTCAAGGCTCATTATGGTAAACAGCTCCACCTAGTGGCCGTATGTCGGTTTCTTTAGTCAGTGAATATTCAGCGTGATTAAACATACTCAACATTAGTCCTAATTTATGATTCAGCGAGTCTCAAAGACACTGTAACATTAGCAATAGCAGCAGCATAGATTAGCTGCTGAATAAATGTGTATTTCGCTCTCACAGTCTAGAAAACTACATCATAAACTGCACACATTTCACTAAATAACTATTCAAAAGGGACAGAATAAAAATTGTAGCTGTAATGACATTATAAACCAACACGCAAATGTCACTGATATAAAGATCCCAGTGGTTCAGCTCAGTTTAGAAAACATGCAAAATATTTGTATTTGTTTATTTAATAGGGACAATGCATATTGATGAACATCTGTAGTTACAGTGTAAATATGCCAGATTATAACAAACATGCTCATTTCCATCTGCAGTGACACAGAAACAATTAAAAAATACATTTGCATACGATTACAGGAAGGCGTAGAAAAAGTAAGAGGCCGGATTAAAAGTGGTTGCACTTTGTGCAGAGATTGTCTTTCATCCACTGTTTAGGGTGCAGTTTGAAAGTGACCAGTGATGGACATTCTCTCATGGACAGAGGAAGCCTGTTCTAATAGTGCGACAACACAGTTTGACTGAATGTGGTGCGTCTGTGTGGTGCTTCGCAGTCACTCACAGTCCTAACTTTTATAAAGTCCAAAAGTTGTTTGTTGTTATGTTGTCTGTGGCGATGAGCCACTGCTCCTCTCGGGCTTTAACCCAAATACACTGAAGGAAGGTCAAATGTAGACAGTAAATTATCTTATACTGATGAGACTCATGATAATGTTTCAAATTGATGTCATCATTATTTCCTAGGGATCATCATGGCTGATAAGTGGAAAGAAGAAATGAAAACTGCTCTTCAGAACAAAGACCAGGCTCAAGTTGCTGAAATGGCGCAAGGATATTTAGACAAAATGAAAAATATCCTCTGAACATCGCGATCACTGGAGGGTCTGGCTCTGGTAAATCCACTCTGGTCAACGCTCTGAGAAACATAGAAAATGACACAGAGGGAGCAGCTCCAACTGGTGCAGTGGAGACAACTATGGTGGCAACAGAATATCCCTATCCAGAGCATCCCAACATCAGAATCTGGGATCTGCCGGGGATCGGCACTCTGAAGTTCAGAGCTAATAATATATTAAGAAGATGGAGTTTGAGAAGTACGACTTCTTCATGATTGTTTCCAGTGAGCGTTTCACCGAAAATGATGCAAAACTGGCAAAAAAATTCAGAAGATGAAGAAAAAGTTCTACTTTGTTCGATCCAAAATTGACAACAGCATCAGCAATCAGCCACAGCGTGATCCAGATGACATCCTTAAATCCATCAGGAACAACTGCACTAAAGGTAAAGTGTTTCTGAATCTCACTGTCATTTGATTCAAACTTATTTTACTGACTGACCTTTACTTTAAAACAGAACTTGAGAAGCTGAGCGTTGAGTCTCCAAAGGTTTTCCTTGTGTCTGGTCTCAAACTTCATCTGTACGATTTGAGAATTTGCGTAAAACTCTGATGGAGGAACTTCCTGAACATCAGAGGGATGTCCTGCAGGTGGCTCTGCCCAACACCAGTCTGGAGGCCATCGAACTGAAGAAGAAGACTTTTAAGAAGAAAATAATATGGCTCAGTTTAGCTTCAGCAGCAGCTGGAGGTGTTTCAGTCCCTGGTGTCTCAGAAGGTGTTGATCTGGGCATTATAATCGGCTTTACAGCGCACTATTGTGTTTCTCTGGGTCTTACTCCTAAATTACTGCGTAAATTGTCCGAGCTTAGTGAAGTGCCTCTCGATAATCTTAAGGCTGAGATAAAATCAACTCTTGCAGGAGCTGAAATAAACAAGATCTTATGGTAAATGTGCTGACCAGGTCTGCTGCTCTCATTACATCAATGGCACTAGAGCAAGCAGCCAGCTTTGTCCCAGTTATTGGGACAGCTTTTGCGATGGGTATTTCTGGTGTTACCACCTACAAAATCCTCACATACATACTAAACTCACTGGCTGATGATGCTCAAAGGGTTTTCAAAACAGCCTGGCACTGAACATGTTTGTGTGAATTACAAATACTTATAAATATACTTTATAAGTATTTGTATATACTTATAAATACTATATTTCACACATGTAAGATTTATATTTTATTTCTTTGCAATATCACTGAACACAATCCTTGACTTAGTGCTGTTTAATGTGTGGGATATTTCAAATATAAGCAATGTAACAATCTGAACACAACTGTTCTTTACTCCTCTCCTTATATCGACTCTCATAATAATAAAAAGTGTAATCAACAAAGATCACCTTCCACAGTTAATGACAGTGATGTGTCTATAACCTAAATAAACCTACAGCATCAAAGAAGGAAGTTGTCTTTATTCACAGAATATGGTTACTGCAGAGATTAAACTAAACTTTAATTTCATTTGAGTTCAATGTATTTTTCCGATAGCTGTTAGCATTAGCCTCAAACATCACGAATTACAATCAATCCAGATGTTTTCAGCTGTTGTCAACCATCAACTACATTTAGGTCAAAGCCTCGTTGGAAATCATTAATGAATGTTCAGACCTTTGCAGATTTTACTTTATACAAATTAGCGTCTCATAGTGTCCTGAGCTTAAAGCTTATTGTGGGTCAGATCCAGTGGCCACTAAACATCATCTTATAATGTGTTAATGATAGAGAAGCCACAGAAACTATTTAAATGTCACACAAGGATATAACTCAATTCAAACCCGGAAGCTGTTTTGCTTTCAGAAGTGAACATGTTGAGGAACAGACTCAGATAAAGGAGTTTCTGTGATTTACTGTTATAACACACTGTGTGTTATTGTTGCACTATTGTTGAATTAAATGTGTTTCTGATCCTTAATACTGCCTCAGTGCTTTGAGTGGGACCTGGAACATCATCATCCTCCCTGAATTCAACAGTGGGATTTTACTCTCCTGCAGGTAAGAAACTGTACTGCAGGTTAGCACTCTGAAAAATGTTCAAATTCAATGTGAAAGAAAACAAAGTAAAACATTTTTTTAATAGAAGATTTGTCCTGTTCTAGCCCTGACCGCCTCATAGACTCTCCTGAATATTATAAACATTCACTAAATTAAAGCGTGAACATGGATAGTCAGGTCAGGAAAACCTCTCAGTCTCAGTGATGAGATATGAGCCCTGTTGCCATAGTTATGAGGAAACAAAGTCTCATCTTCTGAATGGTGAAAACTATCGGTCTGAATCACAACATCGTTATCCATGAAGCTCCTCTGTGTTTTCACATTTCAGTCATATTTACATTGTTTTAAACTTGTTTCCTTTCCCCCTCTGTCAGTGTCAGTGTGGCGCCTCTGCTGGAGATCTTCAGATATAACAACAGACCTGGAGGGATTATCGAGCACATTATTGGAGTTAAATTATACAAATCACCTCTTGTGCATTTTCTCCCATTCGGATTTACCCAAATCTAAAAGGCCAGAGTAACGCCACAAACTGGCTGAGGCTTGTAAAAGTTCACTGGTGCTGTTACGTCAAATATGGCACTTTCCCGTGGCTGCAGCTGTAGGAGCCTCCACCTCCAGGCTGAGTGAGCCCCGCTGGCTGACTGTAGGCTCGGCTACTCGCTAACCCCGCTCCAACAGACGCATCACTGAGGGCAATGAACCCTATGAGGCATCACACGGTGAGGTGAAAGTTATACCACTGTAAACATGTGAACTTTTAGTGCTTTTCACTTCACAGCTAGCGGTAGCGGCTAATGCAGTCTGCACAACAACAGCAAAGTTACGCCGACACAGTGCGCAGCTGTGCATGAGACTGAGTAACATTCTGTTAAAAAATTCCAGCAAACCGCACGTTCCACCACAGCCCCGTGAACTGTCACCTTTTTCACTATATAAGTGTTTGCATGTGTAGCAAGACGGGTGGTGATGGTATAATTTAGCAGGATTCAATTTAAATAAAACTAAAAGACAACGCCACCGGAGAGAAGGCTCTGGACCTCTAGAAAGGCTCGTAGGTTCGTTCATTGATAGACAGAAAATGTTCCAAAAGTATACATGATATTTATTTATCACATTTGTTTCCTTTAAAATCTTTTGTTCACATGTCCATTATTTTGCGATCTCAGAAATCATCAGTCCATAGTTCAAAACAATTGTTTTTCAGTTAACGAAAAAGTCCACATAAAACGGACACTAATAAAACGAGAAAACAAAGCAGCAGGAGAACACAAATCAGGAGGGACATGACCAAAGCCCTCGACCTATAAATTAAAAATAATGTTAGACTGTAACAGAAAAGTAGGAAAATGACCGTAACGCTAGCTGGTTCATACCGTCGCACACCCGCACGAGCTACTCGGCCATCCCGGTGCTTCGATAGTGCTCACACCCCAGCAGACCCCGGAATGCCAACCGAGCAGAGCTTTGGACGCCATGGGATGGTGCGCTATGAAGCCCTCAACCACCCGCGACACTACAGAAGAGCTCGTATTAGCGGCCATAAAGTACGAAGATAATGAACGGCAAATATCTACAATATCTACCTGACAGAAGACGTAAACACACCCTGGGCGCTCCCCAGCGGATACAAGGCGGAAGTACGGAGAATAGCAGAGGATGAATGAAGAAAGGGCTTTTATAGGATTTTAAGGGGTCGAGCGCCATCTGCTGATGTTCTGATGCTATGTACTAATAATGAATATGAATTAATAAGATCTACGAGCCTATATTTACAATAAATTGGTAATGCCACACATGTTTGGTGATCTCCTTTCTCCGTAAACCAGGTTTTTTTTCACTGAGGGCCACATACAGAAAATATATAAACAACGGAGTGAGGCCCAGTTGTATTAAAGTAGCAAATTCAATAAATGTTACCTGTGCTTTTTAATTGAATATGCAGGGCTCAAATTAACTGTTTTTCTTGGTAGCGCTTGTGCTCCTATAATTCTAAAATTTAGGAGCACAACCAAAAAACAAAACAAAAAACAGGGAAGCTTTTAAAAGGAAGAGGGGAATTTAAACATATCACATGCCACTTCCAGCCTTCTATGTATTATATTAGCTGCTTGCATTGATTCAGAAATCTACAAAACTCATATTTTAACACTGTAAATGTACACCAGATTGTGTGCCTCCGTTCTCCGTTAAAATGCGTCCCATTAACTCATCATCGTAAAGAAATCTGAGGAGCATCTGTAGTTTTTACCCGGGTTGTACCTGTTACCTCCAATGTGGTCTTTTCTGCTCGGCTTCTCTGTCTGGCTGTGACAGTAGGGGAGCCTGAGAGACGAGTCCCAGAGTCGGGCTCCACGTGCGCCCTCTCCTCACAGCGGTGCAGGTGAACAGGGATATTTTATATCAATTTAAAACTTTTGCTGTAAATCCTTGATATTAATACAAGAAAAAATGTATAGCAAGTTTTTTTTTTATGGTTTTATATACAGTTTTTTTAAATGCCCTATAAAAATGACAAAATGGCCTATATTTATTGCAACAAAATCTGATGAATATATCGAGCCAGGTTTAAATTCATGGGTTTATTTTGTTGAAATATTAGTTATTGTGGAAAGATCTGTGAAAATTCTAATTTTGCCTTGTTTATTGAAATTCAAAACTCATTAATTCAGTTTAGGAATTAGATATTGAAAAAATCCCTCGACAAAACCTTCAAAATACTGTCAAATCCAAGACTGGAGAGTTTGAATTCTGCAGGTGCATCTTATGTGGAGTATCAGTGCAATAATTAAACATGTAATTGTGAAGATTAGGTTGTGTCCATGTTTGTTTACAAGTAAAGTTTATTTGTTAAGAGATCACATTGGCCCAAAAAAATAAAATAAACAAAAATGTTTTGCCTGCAGTATCTTCCCCTGACAAGTGAATGTATCCATGGTGAGATCAATTAAGTCTTATCTTAAACACCTAAACCAAACCTGTAGAAACCAAACCTTTAGGCGTCTTCAAAGTTGAAATAAAGATCCACAAACTTAAATCCATGAATAGTTTCCTTAAAAGCGTTAGATCCACGTGAGGCTCGTGCGTAAAAAAGGACTTTCCCCAAACTCTAGATCCTCTGCTGTGGCTGACTCCGCACTCACCGCTGGATCTGCGCACGATGTTCTCCAGGAAGGTGTTCTGAGGCGCCACCAGCCCGCGCTTCCCTCCGGGCATCGTGCTGCTGGGGCCGGACACGGACGCTCAGGCTGCTCGGAGACCGGAGCCAACAGGCATGGTACAGGCGGGCGCTCGGGCTGAAGCGACCGGCACTGAGGACCAGAGGAGAGAGGAAACAGAGGAGGGAGGGGGAGGCAACAGAGGAGAGAGGGGGAGGAGAGGAGAGAGGAACCAGAGGAGGGAGGGGGAACAGAGGAGGGAGGGGGAGGAGAGAGGGAGAGGGAGGGAGAGAGAGAGGAAACAGAGGAGGGAGGGGGGAGGCAACAGAGGAGAGAGGGGAGGAGAGGAGAGAGGAACCAGAGGAGGGAGGGGGAAACAGAGGAGGGAGGGGGAGGAGAGAGGGAGAGGAGGAGAGAGAGGGAAAGAGGAGGGAGGGGAGGCAACAGAGGAGAGAGGGGGGGAGGGAGGGGAGGGAGGGATATGGAGGAGAGGGAGGAGAGAGAGGCAACAGAGGAGGAGGGAGGGGAGAGGAGAGAGAGGGAGGAGGAAAGGCACAAGAGAGAAGTAGTAGTAGTATTGCCACACTGCAATACTACTACTACTACTACTACTACTACTACTACTACTGCGTCTGCTAAATACAACAACTACCAAAACAACAGTGTCTGAGGGCTGAATAAATGAGATGGAATCCTCAAAAAAGTTGCAAGTTCTTCAGATTTATTTGGCCAAAATACCAGGACGTCCCATCAGAGTTTCCCCCTCCACACACTAAGTTCCTCTTAAATAATGGGGAATAAACCACTGAGCCCCAATTAGAGGGTGAGACAATGTTATAAAATACATTTCATGGCTAATACATAATGAAAACCATTTTACAATATAAATAGATTTTAGAATTAGCGGGTCTTTAGATAAGTGCATAATGACAGGTTTTATGACTTATTAAGAAGGATACATCTGTTGTAAGTTATAATGATCATTTTATTTCAGTGAAGCAGCAATTTAAATGAAGACATTTTGGGATGTTTTTATTTTATTATTTTAAGCTACTGAAAGGAAGTGACTTAGATGGAGGTAAAGTTCAGAGCAGTCTGACTTATTTCCCATTGACTTAACATGGTCGGCACGGCAACAGTTTCAAATAGTTTGCCTCTATCTATGTCACTTCCTGTCAGTGTCCAATAAGGAAGTGAAACTATAAACATCACCAAAAATGGCCAAACTAAAGAAAGCTGGGTAAATGTAATTTTAGGAAATTTAAATATAGTTGTGTTAACTTGTATCTAATGTGTCATATGCACTTTAAGCACCACTGAGTGTGGAGGGAATGAAATCCGTCAACACAGGTTTGTAAAGCGCAATACAAGCCTGTACCTGGTACTTTATATGTTATTATTTTTGACATTGTTGTTATATACTTCATATCGTGCTAACAAATGCTCTAAGCTTGGTTTCAGTTTCCGTGAAATGCAACAGATTCTGATTTGTACGAGTCTCATTTTAAAACCTAAGGAGTGTGGGGAGTGAGCAGTGTGAGCAGTGAGGCAGCTAACATTTTGCGGAGTCCTGTTGAGGGAGAGCAAAATGCCTAAACCGACAAAAACAGAGACGAAGCAACTGCCAGATTCGGCGGCGGATGAGGATTACGTGAGCCTCAGTCGAGTCACGGAACTCATGGAGCAGCAAAGGGACATGTTTAGGGAAATAATACAACAACAACAGGAGAACTTCAAGGGATTCATTAAAATCATCATGGAAGCACAAACACCCGAATGGATTCACAGATAAAGGACATTCAAGAGCTAAAAACAAGCCTACAGTTCACACAAGGTGAGGTGGACACTCTGAAAGAAGGAACATTGAAACTCACTGAGCGCACAAACACAATACAAAACGATTTTTATAAAGTATGTGACAATCTGCATATTATCACGGACAAACTGGAGTATCTGGAGGGACAGAGCCGCAGAAACAACCTGGTCTTTGAGGGAGTGTTGGAGACGCCTGGGGAGACCTGGGCCGACGCAGAGGAGAAGTTAAAACACTACTGAGGGAGAAGCTACAACTACATCACACGGTGGAGGTGGAGAGAGCCACCGCGTAGGGAAACCCGACGGCGGGAGAGACTGGCCGAGACCCATCATCGCCAGACTGCTGCGTTGGAAGGATCGTGAAGCAATCCTGCAGCGCGCTAAACACCTCAAAGGGACCAAAATCTTCATAAACGAGGACTACACGGAATCCATCCAAAGGAAGCGAAAAGAACTGATGCCGGGAGCTGAGAGCTGCCAGGGAAAGGGGGGAGATTGCCTTCCTGCGCTATGACAAACTCATTGTACGTCCGCGCACCAGTACACCAATCAAGTATAAACACCGGGAAAAGCGTATGGATTTTGGTATGTAAAAGCACATAATTTCACATGTCCTGTAATAGATATAGTTCTATAGGAAGCATCGACTTGGACCTTTCATTAAGGAGAATTGCTGAAGCAAATAACCAGGATTTTACATTATCACAATATGACTTACAGAACACTGAGATCGACATCGACCCTGAAAATAACTTCTTTACCAGAGCTACTAATGACTGTCAATATTATACAGAGGATCTTTACAATAGTAAACTTAAGAACATTAAGGCATTCACTGTAATCCACTTCAATAGTCGTAGCCTCTATGCAAACTTTAACCACATCAAAAGCTTCTTAAAACAGTTTTCTAAACCATTTAGTGTAATTTTAATCACAGAAACATGGATTAATAATGACAGAGAAATTGAGTTTTCTATTGATGGTTATGATTTATAAGTATGAACAGAAGAAACAAGCATGGTGGGGGAGTAGCTATGTTTGTAGACTCCAACTATAGTTATAAAGTAATGGAAAATAAGACTATGGCAGTGGATGATGCACTTGAATGCCTTACTGTAGAAATTACAAGGCAAAAAAAGAAAAATATTATTGTAAGTTGTATTTATAGAACACCTGGCTCTGATATAGAGGTTTTTTCTAATTGGATGGAGGAGCACTTTTCAGGTTTAAATCATAAGTCATGTTTGTGGGGGAGACCTTAACATCGATCTGTTAAATCCATATAAACATAAAAAGACGGATGAATTTATAAATACTTTATTTAGTATAGGTCTGTTTCCTCTAATAACTAACCGAGTAGAATCACAACCCACAGTGCGACTTTGATTGATAACATTTTCTCAAATGAAATAGATAGTGATACAGTCAGTGGTTTAATGATAAATGATATTAGTGATCACCTGCCAGTTTTTGTATTGTACAAAAATGGATATTTAAATATTAATGATGAAACATTTATTGGTTTAGAAGGGTAAAACAGAAAAAACTATTGATGCATTTAAAAAGGAACTATTAGCTCAAGACTGGAGTATTGTATACAGAGAGATGATACTAATAAGGCATATGATGAGTTTACGCGAATATTTCATAAAGTATATGACAAAAATTGCCCAATGAAAAATATTGTAAAAACAGAAAGGGTAAGAAACCATGGATGTCTAAGGGATTACTAAATGCATGCAAGAAAAAAATTCACTCTACAAAAAATTATAAATGATAGAACAAAAGAAGCTGAGGATAAATATAAGAAATATAAAATAAACTGACAGGTATCATTAGAAAATGTAAACAGGATTATTATAATAAATTGTTAGATAGCAATAAGAATAATATTAAAGGTTTATGGAATATCTTAAATAGTATAATTAGAAATAAACCGAGAACAATTAATTATCCAAAATATTTCAAAGATGAGGATAATACTTTAAATAATATGAATGAAGTAGTCGATACATTTAATAAATTCTTTGTAGATGTTGGACCGAATCTTGCTGCAAAAATTGCAAATGTTGAGAACTATAATTGTGAACTGATAGACACAAATCCTCTGTCCATGTTCCTCAAACCTGTGGAGGAAAAGGAGATACTGGACATTGTTAAAGGGTGTAAAAATAAAACCTCGACAGATTATTATGACATGGATATGAAAACTTTAAAAACTGTTATTGAAAGTATCTCTAAGCCGTTAACATACATCTGTAACCTATCGCTGCAAACTGGACAATTTCCTGAAGTATGAAAGTAGCAAAAGTAATTCCTTTGTTCAAGGCAGGAGATAAACATCTCTTCACAAACTACAGGCCTGTTTCCCTTTTACCGCATTCTCAAAAATCTTAGAGAAGGTTTATAACTCTAGACTTGACAGCTTTACTGAAAAGTGTAATTTACTCTCGGACAATCAGTTTGGTTTTAGGAATAATCACTCAACCTCACACGCGCTCTTTGATATAATTGAAGAAATAACTAATGCTGTAGATACAGAAATATGCAATCGGTTATTTATTGACCTGAGTAAAGCGTTTGATACAATAAACTATGATATACTAATTAATAAACTAGAACATTATGGGATTAGGGGGGTAGCTCTACAGTGGGTTACCAGTTATTTAAAAATAGAAAACAATGTGTGAAAATAGGTGATTATCAGTCGAGTTGTCGACAATTGTGTGTGGTTTACCTCAAGGTTCCATTCTGGGCCCAAAATTGTTTAACATGTACATTAACGACATTTGTAAAACGTCTCAAGTACTTAAATTTATCTTGTTGCTGATGATACAAATATTTTTGCATCAGGTGATGACTTACAGCAACTGTGTCGGATTGTTAACTTGGAACTCAAAAGTGTCAATAAGTGTTCAAACAAAATAAATTATCTCTAAATCTGAGTAAAAGCAAAATGATGATATTTGGCAACCGTAACTCCAATGCTCAGGAAGCAATTCAGATAGAGGGTGTTGTCATAGAGCGAGTGCATGAAATCAAATTCCTTGGTGTTATTATAGATGACAGAATTACTGGAAAGCTCATATTAATATATATCTACGAAAATTTCTAGAAGCATTTCAGTAATAGCAAAAGCAAAGCACATTTTAAACATCAAAGCTCTACATATCTTATACTGTTCTCTGATTTTGCCATACTTATATTTATTGTACTGTGGTTTGGGGTAGTACTTATAAAAACACATTAAACCAATAGTATTGTTGCAAAAAAGAGCTATCCGAGTAATTCATAAAGTTGGGTTTTTGGACCACACAAACTCATTATTTTTAAAATCAAAGATCATGAAGTTCTGTGACATTGTTGAGTTCCAAACTGTACAGATGTTATACAAAGCAAGATACAAACTGTTACCAGGCCAAATACAAAGAAGGTTCCTAAGAACGTACTGGTTGTTATGAATTACGTGATGAATTAAACTTTAGGGACTCAGAAACATAGCTCAACTTTTTGAAAAAGTTTTAAGCCCAACAGTTAATGGTGTACCAATTTGTGGAATTAAACTGGGAAATGGAGTTGAACGATGTCCAAACATCAACCTGTTTCAAATTATAAATACAAACAAAAGACTTTTGAACATACAGAGAACAAAGAAATGTGTTGCCACTAGGAGGCGCAGTAGGATTTCAAATTATGTGTATTTCCTATAAGGAAGGAGTGTTGCTGCTTGGAAACGGTTGTCATTTCTATTGCTCAAATTTACCAAATGAGAGGAATTTAGGGGTAGGCAAGTTATGAATCTGTTGAGAGGGACCCTCCCAACTGGGCTCAAAACCTTGTCTTTTAATGCACCACTCAGCATAGGAACATTCATCTACAAATCAGCTGTAGGGCCAGCTGGGTGGGCGGTTTGTTGCAGGGGGTGGTTACTGCCCTCTTTTTTCCCCAACTAGCCCGCTCTACAACCCTAGGCCTTTTTAATGCACCACCACTATGCAGGGCTTACATCATACTTTCACATATAACTCAATTAAACAAATATTAATAATAATGATAATTAAACCCAAATTAAATATATATTGAGGATTGTAATGACAAACTGGGAAGTAGCCAAGATCTCAGATATAATATGTATTTAATGAAAACCCTTTATAACATAAAGTAGCACATTCTTGTTTTATCTTGTATTTTGCTGTTGTTTTTATTTTATTCTTTCTTCAATTATTTATTTGTTACTTTTGCCCTATGTTCCTTTGTTTATGATTTGCTACCTTGTAAATATTAAATGTTAATGTTATTTTATTTTTGGGGTGGGCGCTTATAAGCCTTTGGCTCAGCCCACTCCCTTTGGGCGGGTTGACTGCTCCAAACAGAATAAATAAACAAACTAAAGGCACAGCCCACAAACAAAGAGCAGACCTGGCCCTGCTCCACTTAACTGAGCCTTAACTTTTATAAAACAGCTTGTTTGACACGATCATTAACCACTTTCTGCCATAACGTGTATGTAAATTGCTTGAGTGTGTTTTACACCTTAACCACCTAAGACATTTTCTTATTTTTGTGTATTACTTAAAAACCACCATCACTGTTCCTGCCAACGTTTCCAAGAGGAAGAGAAACTTATTTGAATAGTGCTTTCAATAAGTCACACCCAAAGCCACATCGCACATGAAAGAAGGGGGTTTCATTCCACTCCATGTAGCCCACAAGTTTCCCTGGGGCAGACTGACCAGAAGCGAGCTGATCTGAACTGATCTTTGCCTTTTTGACATTTCTTTTCTTTGTTTTTTCTTGTGACTCTTTTGTTTTTGTTTTCGATCGCTTGTTCGGTCACGTTTTGTTGATTTTTTGATGTTTTTTCTGAAGCTTTTAGATTGGGTAAAGCAAATGAGAAAATGTGCTCAGGTTCATGTGGGGATTAAGAGTTAAAGGCTTGTTGTTGTTTGCAATCAGCTTTCCAGGAAGAGGTCTGTGCGTTAAAAATGAAAAACAAAAACATTTGAATATTATGTAAATAACATGATTCCAGCCAGACTCTTCAGATCAACTGAGCTCTTGCGACTTGACCGGTAAGTAACACTTATTATCTATAATTAATTTGTCATGTTTTTAATTGAACAATAGACTGTCATGGGCTTGTTTCATAAAATTGTTTTACTCGCAAACTCTGCTTATGTGAGTCTGGTTTATTTTGCTTGATAAACCAGACTCACTCCGCGCCAACTTAGTCTGAACTCTTAATTTACACTTCCCTTTACCACAAACACATTTATTACTGACACTAATGTTTTATTATTAGATCAACTGTTCAGCTTAAAATGTGGAGTAAAAGTAGATTTATTGATGGGCAATATTAATTGATTTCATATTTAGTGAAATAAGTTATATAGATGTGCTTTGCAAATGGTCTATAGTTATTTTGTTCTTTATGTTAAGCACACAAATCAGATTAAAAATAATCCATCACTTTAATGGAGCACTTTAATGTCGTGATCAGAGGCAGTCTTCTGTGCTTTGTGGATGTTAAACACCTTGTGCACGGCGAGAATTTGAGTAGTTTGTAGTAAAGTCACTTGTTTCGTTCCTCTGCTCGCTCCTCAAACACAGATTGAAGCGATGCATTTGTGATCTGCCTTCGTCGTGTCTTAAAGGGATTTGCTGAAGGAGGCGTGTCCTCTCCTTATCTTGGTCTTTTGCTGGACTCCTGTGTTTTACACTCAGACAGGAGAGAAGGTCGAAGCTGAAGCTTCACTTTATTGAAACAGGTTTATTGAAAAAGGCCTTCAGGACGTGTTCAGGAAGTTGCTCTTTCTGTGTTATATGTGGTGTAACTGTTATTTATTTATTTATACTTTGCCTTAAAGACAGAGTTCAGTAAAATGTCGTGTTGTAAGAAAGCAGGGATGGAATAAGACATTCATTTTTGAAGAACCCTAATCAAAACAGCAGACATCTCTTCACAAAAATGTGTGATTTGATTCAAACAGGGCGGGGTACACGTTGTGTTTGTAGCGGTATAGTCGAGGCGCATTCACGGGCTTCTTTTAAAGGCTTTAAGGGGCGATGAGTGAGAAAACACAGTGGAGGAAATGAGGCAGTTTCATAAGCGAGAAAAAGACATAAAAAGGTTCTTAACTTGCACATGTGGAGTTCTTTCTCGTTCTGTTCTCAAAGTTACAGTGATCCCTGAGTCACAGTCCCAGACTGATTGTATTTATCTGTAGAAATGACCTGTTGCGCTGCGTCTGTAGCCTCATGGAGCCGGGGTGAGGCGTGGAGCGTCACCAGTCGACCCCCGTGTGCTCTAGATGCTCATCTGGTCTTTAACTGAGGCAGTTACTGCGCTGATGCAGGACTGGGGATCATTTTCAGAAACAGATCAGGGACAAAAATCTTGAATTCAGGACGTCATTGAAGATTTTGTTCAATAACTTTCTTTATCTACTTCAAGATAAATGTCTTCAGCTTAAAAAAAAACTAAAAATAATACATTTTCAAATCCCATATTATTATTTCCCATGCCATATAATCGTTCTAATAAAGGTTAATGTGGTCAGAGGTGGCATGCTGGGTAATCAGGAGAGCGGGATGTTTCCTGGTGGGCCGCTCGGTTGTGGTGCTTTTGTCCGTCAGAATAAAATAATGAATTAATAACAGACTCACAGTCGTGCACATTCCAGGCCTAAAGGCTTTAACTGCACAGGAGGCCTGTGGCTGTTCCAGATATAAATGAAGTAACACAAGCGTAATTGTCAAGTAAATTATCAAAATAACGACAGAAAAAAAACTCAAAAAACAATTGCATCAAAACTGTTCATTCTTGTGGCAGGGAGATACCATTTGACGATGAACTAACTCAAAACAGAACACCCCTTGTTGAGTAGTTGGAGTTGGGTGCAGCCCAAAACCAGCAGAGACAGTTGTCCCGAGTAAAAGGGAAAAGCAGTGAAAGGTAGAAAAAGTAAACAAATAATATTTGTATTTTTATCTGCATAACTTGGTGCTGGTTGGTGGAGTTGTATCAGCTCAGATCCTGTTTTGAAGCGGCCCATATGAAAAGAGAAAGTGTTAGTATTTGAGACCAGCATTACGACTGGCCTCGAGATGACTGACTTATAAATATATTTTTTGTTAGTTTTTTATTTTATTTATTATTTTCTTCTATTTATAAACAATATAAACCATAACGAAACGCGTATCCTTGTTAACTTGTCATCTTTGTAACTCTATCTTAGTAGAGGACACTCTTAGACCTTAATGTATTACCCAGACCCTAACCCTAGGACCACACACACACACACACACACACGCGCACGCACCACACACACACGCACACGCACACGCACACGCACACGCACACGCACCGCACACACACCACACACACACACACCACAACACACACACACACACACACACACACACACACGCACCACGCAACACGCACACGCCGACACGCACACGCACACGCACACACACACCACACACACAACACACACAACACACACACACCACAAACACCACACACACACACACACACACACACCACACTATATGTTTAAACAACCGAACCTGGGTGCACCAAACCAACTGGACATTATTAAAATAAATGAAAGGAAGTATAAAAAGCTCTCGACCTGCCATTTCTATTTATTTATTTTTTATTGATGGGATTCCCCATTAGCAACAGCAAGGCTGTCACTATTCTTCCTGGGGCCACGTATTAAAAACAAAAATAAATACATTACAAAATACAATAGATACAAAAGCCACGCAACAAAGGTATACAATTAATCACTGTTATCACAATTCGTAATCAATTACTTTCTTGACATAATTCACCAATTATGCTAACAAAAACTCTAGCCATAGTTAATATATCTTCAGTTCAGTTCGTTTTGCATAAATTTATGTCTCAACTCTCGACCTGGTCTTACCATCCGCGCCACCGTCGTTGATAGAAATTGTTTCAATACCGATTTAAATGTTTTGATGTTTACTACCAAACGTTAGATTTTCTGGTTGCATATTCCATGCATGCATTGCTCTGATACATAAACGTTTTCTGAGCACTGGTTTGAATGTTACTTTTGATTAAAACAAATTTCCCCGCTATGGCTGTCTTATTGATTAGCCGTGTTTATCATTGCTAAATAAGAGTCTCTGGTAAAGAACTTTAGCTGCTTTGATGCTATTATATTTTTTGAAAGGAAGACAATAATGAAATACAATTATCTATCTTTTACTGATAACCACTTAAGTCGATTCCGCGATGACTTTGGGTGGTTGTAATAATCCGCAGCGTAACACCAGTCGAAGCTGCATCGGTTTGTACGGTCTTAGCCCTTTTAACACCCCAGCAGCAGGCAGTTTGACCACACTACTGGGCAATTAGTCAGATATGACAGAACCAGAGCTTGGCTTATTTGTTTTAGTTGCTTTCCATGTTAAAACATTAGTTTTTGTGTTTGTCAGTTGCAGTTAGTCCTGTACATTTTTATAACGGAGAGACCATTTCCCATTTTATTTTTATTTATCTGAGGTTATTAAACAGAATATGTGGGCTTTTACTTCACAACATGTAACTCTATGTAATATTATATTTCAGGAATCATCGATGGCTGATCAGTATGAAGAAGGAATGAAAAACTGCACTTCAGACAGTGACTTGCCTAAAGCAGCTGAAAATGGCACAGAAGCTATTTGGACAAGTCAAAATATGTCCGTGTGAACATCGGGATCACAGGAGAGGTCTGGCTCTGGTAATATCCACTGCTGGTCAATGCTCTGAGAGAAATAAAAAACAGAACAGAAGGAGCAGCTAAAACTGAGTGAAGGAGACCACCACAGAGAGAACAGAGTACTTCCCCATCCAAATAGAACAACAACATTGAATCTGGGGATCTGCCGGGGATCGAGCACCGTAAAGTTCACTGACTGATAAATACATAAAGGATATGGCGTTTGAGAAAGTACGACTTCTTCATCATTGTTCCAACGAATCGCTTCAGAGAAAATTGATGCAAACTGCAAAAGAAATTCAGAAGATGAACAAAAAGTTCTCTTTGGTTCGATCCCAAGATCGACCAGAACATAAACAGTGAGAGCAAAGAGGAAGAGATCCAAACAACAAAGAGGAGGACGTCCTTAAATGAGGTCAGGAACTACTGCACTTGAAGGTAAAGTGTTCTGAATCTCCCACTGTTCATTTTATTTAAACTTATTTTACTGATGATCTTTACCTTCAAACAAGAACTCGAGAAGCTGGGCTTAAGTCTCCAAAGGTTCCTTTGTGTCTGGATTTCAGACTTCATCTGTACGAATTTTTAATGATTTGTGGAAAAACTCTGGAGGAGGACCTTCCTAAACATCAGAGAGATGTTCTTCTCCTGGGCTCTGCCCAACATCATCTGGACGTCGTCGAACAGAAGAAGAAACAGCTTTGGCAAGTAGAATAAAATGCCACTGTTAGCTTCAGCAGCAGTTGCAGCTTGTGCCAGTCCTGGTCTCTCATGTGGGGTTGATTATTGGACATTATACTTGGATTGCAGTATACTGTGTTGTTTCTCTGGGCCCTTACTCCTGAGTTACTGCAGAAGTTGTCCGATGTCTAGTGGTGTGTCTTTTAGAGGATCTCTATGCAGAAATAAAATCACCTCTTGCAGGAGCTGGAAATTACCAAAGAATCTCATAATAAAGGGTATTGGCCTCTTCTGCTACTGTCATCACAGACCAATGGCAAAGAAGAAGGACTCAGGTTGTCCCAATTATTGAACACTTGTTCGCAATGCGGTCGTCTGGTGTGTACACCTACAATGCTCTTAATTATATTCTAAACTTCACTGACAGAGACGGCATCAACGGTTTTTAAAAGAATCTGTGGGGCTGACCTCTCTTTTTTT
>VHKM01001274.1:0-67022 GCA_007210695.1 Neogobius melanostomus | reverse complement strand
GCAGACGTTCTCTGCTTGCCTGCTCCGCTTGCCTCTTTATTTGCTTTTTTTGCTTTTTAAATCATTCTATTTTTGGGTCACATGTCTTGGATATTTGATTTATTCTTCTTCTTTAAACGTGAACCAAGGCTTTTTACTCATTAGATGCCATTTTTACAACTCATTTGACGAACCAGCGACGGGACAAATCTGTGTCAACATGGCTGAGAGAGGAAGGCAAACATCGCCTTGTGACAAGCTGTCGGATTGTATCAACAAGAAATTTCCTGCTACGGGACAAAGATTTATGCTCTAGAGACGGAAAGAGCGACCTTAATGACCGCTTCCCTGTGAACCGGTAAGAAGACGGAAAAAACTGATACTTGGCAACCCTAAAGCTAAACGATACATAACATTCCGAACTAAACAGACAACTTGGGTGCTAGGCCCAAAGCAAGGACAACATGCTTTGTAAAGCAAGACCTGAATAAAGTTAACAAACAGATTTTCACCTCTCACAGAGGATGTGTATAAACAAGCAAGAAAAGTCAGAGAGAGAAACACAGACGAGAAACAACAGAACAAGGAATCAAAACAAAGATGGAGAGAACACTGTGCAAGTTGTCAAGGCCAGAGATACCCTGTTGCTGGCGGACGGAGCCATATCTAATATAAACAATGAGATAATGACTACAATCACTTATCCGTCTGCTAAGTTTCTGACATTGATAAGATGTTCTTAAACAAGAAATCACGAATAACCCTGGAATAAAATAAACTTGTTTTACATGTTGTTGCTGTTGACACAAAGAAACGGAGAGTCTGAAGTCCTGAAAGAAAAAGTTTAATAACTTTTGAGAGACTTGATTGCCTGCAAACAGACGCGCGATACAAATTTTCATCAGTGAGCCATATCCCAAACATCGACGGGAGAATAAAACAAATTCCCCGGCTGTTTCAGTTGAATTAATGGCTGTCAAAAGTGTGTGAGTCGAGGGACTGTATTCTTCATAGAGAACTTTTATTACTTTTCTGGAACGCCGTACGATCTCTTTTAAAGGGAAAATGGACCACATTTTGAGCAGAGGTGGAGTGAGACGACTGACGAAACATCTCCTCCATGCTCGCAAAATCATTGGGAGGCCTGAGCAACAGAGAGAGGCAGAGAGGAGATGAGAAGAGCTCCTGGCTCACCAGCAAAGCGTTTCGCCTGCATCCCAATAAAAGATTCAGTTCCAGGCTGCATCATCTGCACCTACAGTTAATGGACTCAGCCACAGTTAAGGATCCAGCCAACAGTTAAGGAATTAGCTGCACCGGAAAAACATCTCAACCATAGCAGCGGCGCCACCTGCATCTGCATCTCCGGGGAAAAGCTCCGCTTCAGCACCACCTGCAATCCTATAGTAAATGATTCAGTCGAAGGACCACTTTCATCAACTCCACCACAGGCCTTGAGCCGACTGGTTACATCTACACCCTCCAGAAGATTTTTTCTTGAATCATTTCCCATCACAAAGTCACGCTATGGGATTTCCCAGCCATTTTGAAGCCTTGATTAAACAAGGGGATTCAAATGACTCCCCGCACTCCGAGTCAGTCAAGGACCAAGGGCTTTCATCCCGAAGAAGTATCATGCCCCTCCCCCACCTCCGATTGTCCAGGCAGCTTCACTGCTTGCTGTCTAGGACATTTTAAGGGCCCTCGCGTTGCTACCATGCATAGCAACTCAAAACACCAAACCAGAGGTCCACAGAGGGAGTTGTTTCTTCTGAAACAATTAGTACAGTCAAACAACATAGAATAGATTAAGAGAGGGACAGTCAGACCGTCCAATCAAATAACTTCTAATCCATATCCTTGCAAAAAGATTCCATCACTCAAAAACACAGGACAAAATCTCACATGCATGTTACTCAATGCCAGATCGTTAAAAAAACAAGTCCTTTTTAATAAATAGTTTTTATTTCTTCTTATAATCTAGATTTATGTTTTAACTAGAAATTGGCTTATTGACAAAAACACTGGTAACGCAGTTTTGATTGAGTGTATAGTCCAATCAAATTTAATTTTCAGTGTTCTGAAACACGCCAAAATCTGAGAGGGCGGGGGTGTCTGTGCAATATTCAGCGGAAATATTAGTCATCCAGCAATTGTCATTTGCGGGTTTTTGTACATTTGAGTATGTGGTCTTTCAAAATGGAAGATTAAAAACAATCTCCATCTTCTACTATGACTATTTACAAAACCACCACAGAATGTTTTATCGAAGACTTCAAAACTGAATTACTTTTCATTTATATGCACGATTTTTGATTGTTTAGTCATTTCAGGTGATTTTTAATGTGCTTGTGGATGTGACCAATGACAGCATGCAATAAGAAAACTTAATGGCTGTTCTTGAAATGTTTAGTTTAACTCAGCACTGAGTGAGGCGACTCACAACAAAGGTCACCACTCTAGATCTATTTATTACAAAAGGTGTTAATTATCAAATGTGAATGTTTGTTGATGCTGCATTTATCTGCATCATTTGTGTCTTTTTTTGACTTGTCTGTTACACCTAAAACCAGTGGTTGGGCTGGAGTTATTCAGAGAAGTACACATAAATGATACAACCAGGGGACACAGTTTATGGAAATGATTCAGATTTGAAAATACCTCCATGTTCAAATGTGATAATCCTGTTGGACTCTTATACATCAAGCGTCTTAAATGTTTGGTACTATGCTTCCTGTCAAGGTTAAAATGGTTAACCAATAGACAAAAGGCACCTTGGAGAAGTGAAGATTCTGGTCAGGGCACAGAAAAGGGAGTGCCGAAAAGCCCGAAGGAGAATGGCGCAAGTTCAAGCTCCAGGTTCATTGTGAGATAATACAAAGAAGTGCTTTGTGAGTTCAACCAGATTTTGCGTAGGAGAAAGGAGAAATACTTCTCTCAAAATCATGAAACTGCAGAAAACAATCCTCGTTTCTGTTTCCACAGTTAAACAGATAACTAATCCCTCAGTTTCACTGCCCCTTATAGAACTAATCTCACATCAAGTTGCCAATGAGTTTGCAATTATTTTTTCATGACAAAGTCAAGGCATTAAAAATGCCATAATTTCCACACACAAATAGCAACCCTGCCACCAGCTAGAACACCTTGAGCTGACACCATTTTCACTCCTGTTACTGGACAAAACAATCGAAGAGGTTCATTTCCGGTCTGAGTTAATGTACATGCTGCCTTGGGATGAATTACCCACTAGATCTGAAGTCTGTGCTGACTAGCTTGTTACCAACATACTTGTTCAGTTAGTTAAAACATTCATTCTGAGACTGGAGCATTTCCAAAGGCCTTGAAAACTCGCAGTCAGTTTAAGTTTCCTTTCTAAAGACAGAGTCAGCTTGATCCCAAGGTACTGACACTATCCCTGCCCATAGTCAAACCTAGCCGTATTTTAGGCAGAAAGTCCCTAGAGCAGAGTATATATAGTCAACAGCTCACTTAACTTTTCTCCTATCTTAGAACAATTGTGTTTGATTATCTCTTTCCAGTCAGGATTTAGGCCCACGCGACATGTCACTGAGACGGGCCTCTGATCAAAGGTGTACAAATGATATTCGTATGAACACAACGCAGGTAAGGTCTCAGTTTTTAGTTCTTGCTGGACTGAGGCGCTGCATTTGACACAGTGGACCACGTAATCTTAACTTCACAGGTTAGAAAAACTGGGTGGGAATCTTGGTACTGCTCTAAACTGGTTCAAAGTCCTATCTCGAGGATAGGTACGTACTTTGTCGAAATTGGCAACTGTGTCTCAGACAAAATTTCCATGACTTGTGGAGTCCCCAGGGGTCAATCTTGGACGCCCTCTTATTCAACTTGTACAATGCTTCCATTGGGTCAGCTAATAAACAGCGAACAATGTGTCGTACCAACAACTACGCAGATGACACTCAGATCTACGTGTCACTGACGGCAGGTTGAAATGGGCCTGTAAGATACACTCTGTCACTGCATCAACAGTAGTTTTGGTGGATGCAAAAACAACTTTCTCCAACTAAAACTCAGACAAACTGAGATCATTGTCTTTGGCCACAGACACAAAGACAAGAGTGTTATCAGTCACCTTGAGTCTCTGCTCTGAAACAAAAAATTCAGGTTAGAAATCTAGGAGTAATCATGGACATGCAGACGCTGAACTTAAACAGCCACATCAAAAGCAAATAACGACCGTCATCAGCTTTTACCATCCATCTGAAAAACATTGCTATAGATCAGAGAATAAGTGGTCAAAACCAGACTAGAGAACTCATCATGCATTTGTCTCCAGCAGGTTAGACTACTGTAACGGCCTGCTTCACTGGCTTTCTAAACGAGCTGTTAAGCGTGCAGAATCATCCAGAACGCTGCTGCTCGAGTCCTGACAAGAACAAGGAAATACGACCAACATTTAGTCGCAGTGCTCCGGTCTCTGCACTGGCTTCCCTGTCAGCTCAGAGATAGAAATTTAAAAAAACAGCTCTGCTTTGTGTACAAGTCTTTTCATGGTTTAGCACCAAAGTACATCTCTGACAATGTTAGAGCGCGTATGAACGCATCTCGGGCCGCTGAGAACTTCAGGGAGGGGTCTCTGGTGGTTCCCAGAGTCGAATAATAACACGGTGGAGGCTGCGTTTCAGTTTCATGCAGCCTTAAAATCTGGAACAGTCTTCATGAAGGATGTGGAGACAGGCCTCATCTCTGACAATGTTCAAATCCAGGCTGAAAACAGCTCTTTTTACCTGGTGCATATGAAAACTGAAAGTATTTTATCTGGCACTCTTGCCTTTTACTGTAATTGATTACCTTTTATGTTGATGTTTTTAAAATTGATTGATTTTATCTGTTTTTCTTGTCAATTTGCTCTTTCTGCATACTGTGAAGGCACTTTGAATTGCCTTGTGTAGAATTGTGCTCTACCAAATAAACTGCCTTGGCCCTTGCCCTTACAATGTGGACCGTGGGTCGCACACACCAAAATGTGAACTATTTCACGACTTTAAGCTTTTGTTATTGTGGAATCAGTCGGCAATTATTTCGACTCCAATTTAATATTGGAGTCACGTGACTAACAACTACTTCCGTCGTTTGGAAATAAAAAATGGCGGACTTTTAGACTTTTTGGGGGACATAAATTGCAATAATTTAGCTAATTTAGCAGTTAAATTAGCACCTTAATCAAGCCACTAGCGAGAAATTATCTAACTTTGAATCATTATTTTTGTGTATTTTGTATTGCAGCGTGCTTGAATTTATGAGTTAACATCGATTATTTGTGTCTGCCTGAAAATGTGTAATTGTCCGCAAATACACATTCTCTCCATGCTCCTCTGTATTGAAACACGAATTGTTTTCCCGTTTTATTTCTATCAAATGAAAAACAAAGACGCTGATGGTTTCCAGCCCTGAATTAACAGCAATGATAGTGTGTGACATTTCAAAGAGATGTTTTAACATAATATTACAGTAGAGCCCACTTTAAGCAGTAAACCTGACAGAGTTTGCAGGTGCTTAACACATGTCTCTCTGGTACTTTCAGAACCAGTCCAACGGCCAATGAAAAAGATTAATACATTATAATAATAATAGCGGTCAAGCAATGGTGCCTGCGTGCCACGAGTTTGGCTCATGAGTTTGGCTCAGCTGTCGTAACGTAGAGCGCAAGTAACCTTACGGACACTTCAACAGTTTTTGAACCACAGACCCCTATTATGTCCATTATTAAACCACCAAATTTACGTTTAAACTACGTGAGGGAACTCACCCTATAGATGTAAGCCCAATGAGTCAGCTCAAGCAGAGTCGCTGCAGAAAAAGGCCGAGGTGGTTTCCAGGGCCATCGCTCACGTCACTTCTAGTTGTTTCATATCCAAAACAGTGCTTTTTCCAATCTGCCATATGCACAGCAGAGAGGCCTTTTAACACCGCCACATCATCCAGCGTGCTCTAAGTCAATCAATCCACAAATTATGAAACTGAATCCAACAACGTGATAGAGCCATTTAAGGCAGAGTGGGATATTAACAAAACAAAAAGTTTCGCTCAATAGCAAGCTGTTCGAAAGCTCGTGCTGCAATGTTGGTCATGTGATCAATGTGCGTCACATGGATTACGCGCCAACTTTATATTCATATTGTCTGTCAAGACCTGTCCATTTATACAGTGTTTTATCAAAATCTCAATACTTGGACGAAGCGTTAGAGACATTAAAATATGTAAAAATGATAATAAAATAATATTTTGGTCCCTCTTTTGGCCCACAGTGCCACCATGTGAATTGCCAAGGCATTTTTTTTTATATAGTGGGGAAAATAGCTTGTGCATTTACAATTATATTATTTAATGCAGCTGCCCAGGTGCCCACTTTAAGATGAGAGTATAGTGAGGGTAGTGAGCAGGCTCACTAATTTTGCTGTTTTTTTTTTGTTTGTTTTTAGCAATCAAAATACAGAGGGACTCATTCCAGAAACCCACATTTGTTTCTGTGACATAGCTTTGGTTATGATAGGGCTTTTAAAAAGCCGGATCCGTAGCTACCTGGTTTGTACATTTTCTCCAGCAAAATAGTGCATTCCTTTTACTGAAGGGAGGCACATCTTAAAGAACTGAAATATAGCACCAAATGTATGAATTTGTGCGCATTATAAAAGATTTATATTTGGGTTAGTAAAATGGCCATGAAAGGCTTAGATTTTGATTTTGTACAGTGTGTAATAAAAGCCTGCAGTTGTTTTTGGGAAGGTAAATGTTCGCTTTTATGTAAGTTGCAATAAGCATCTGTAGAAAGGTATTTATCCAGTTACAGTTACTTTGTTCAATGTATCTTTTTGTCACAACACACCACTGTTCACATGCAGTGTTTTTTACATTGTGTTTAATACTTCCACTTTTTGCCAATTTGTTTCATTTTAATAATTGTTTGTGTGAAAACAGGCACAGTACTCATTATCAAAGCAATACAATTATGAATCAACCAAGTTTGTATGTGCATTTATTCTACAGGAAAATATGTTTCATAAACAAGTTATACAACATAAAGGGTTCTAAGCAGGGGTCACAACCAGGGTGGGCTGGCCAGTAGCCTTGAGACTTTTTCTAAAGTGTAAAACACTTCTACTTTCTGAATCTGAATTCTAAAAAATAAATTTATTTCCTGTCTGTGACTCAAGTATGAGCTTTTTAAAATTTGAAAGCTATTGAATATAATATGGGGTCAATAGCCTATAAGTAAAGAGTGTACGTTTTAAGTCTTTAGGATTTTGTTTTTTAACCTGGTAAGCTCTCGAACAACTCGATGCTCTTGAAGTCGCCCTCGGCTGAGTAAAGGTTGTGCACCCCTGTTCTAGAAGTAATCATCTGTACTCAGCTGCGGATTACTTTTGGATGAGAGGCCGACAATAATTTAAATTTTTTATCAAATTAGCTAATAGGCCTGGCCACTTTTTTCAGTAAAGATATAACATGTTTGGCTAAAATACAGAACTAATTTGATGAAATACAATTAATTTTGCACAGCTGACATATCTTCATCAGCTATTAAACAAAATGTGATGGTTTAATTATAAACTTTGATTTAACTTTCTGTTTTGTCCATGTTGAACAGCTAGGGTGTGTAAAAGTATCTCTGGAAGGAGGCATCTGGGCTGAAGTGAAAAACAATATTTTTAGTAGTAGAGGCAAATAAAGCATTTTCTGAAAAGCTTATGGTAAATGGAGTAAGATGATGTAAAATTATAATGCTGTATCCTCCAAACCTGTGTTTAAATATCTTAGGCGTAAGTACTAGCATTTGGGAGTTTTAAATGCACATTTGGTCAGGAACGTGATAGCTATCATCACACAACTAAACTTTGCTGGATCAGTTTTGACCTGATTGTTAATATACAGAGCAATTTAAAACTAGGGGCGCGTAATTTTTACATGACCAAAAAAAATATTTAGTAAACATGTTAAGTGGTATGATATTAGCATGACAATTACATATGTATTATATCATGTATTGACAACTCACATGAGTACAAATATTTGTTTTTAATAATATGTTATTTTGAAGAAAAAAAAGCAAATTAGAAATCTACTACATTTCCCATGAACCCCTCCTGCATCTTTAGCGTCCATCGCCGCCATATTTGAAGGTTCTGTAGTTGCCACATTAGGCTTAACCTTTAGGGCTGTAAACAGATGAATAAGTAAGGATTAACAACTTGGAGCCGTGGCCATTAGACCTGATATAATGGAGCGACGCGGAGTGCATTATATCAGTCTAATTCCACGTTCGAGTTGTTTAATCCGGGCTTATACCATGGTCCCACAAACGTAAAATTGTTTCTAACAAATCTTGTTTTCATTTACTAAACTCGGCTAAATAATGCAAACTACGGACTATTTTATAGTCGCCTGGACAACAAAAGGTCATTGAGCTTCAAATAAACGTAAATTCCGTTGTAATGTTTTTTATGTTTTGATTTTTGAGAACGTCTACGCGGTATATTTAATAACTCATCCGCAAGTGTTGTTTTTTTTCGGAATTGATTTATTTGTATTTAAGGTTTATAGTTTTTTGTGTTTTCTTTAACGCCAGGAAGCACGAGTTTCGAACAGCTGCTATGCATGCGCGAAACTGTGTTGTTTTTGTTTAATATCCCGTCTGCTTAATGGCTCTATCACGTTGTTCGGATCAGTTTCATAATTTGTGGAGTTGATGACTTAGAGCAACGCTGGATGTTGTGGGCGGTGTTAAGGCCGCTGCTGCTGGTGGCATTGAGCATTGGAAAAGGCACTGTTTTTGGATATGAAACAACTAGAAGTGGGACGTGAGGATGGCTCCTGGAAACATCGGCTTTCTGCGGACTCTGCTTGAGTGACTCATTGTTTGGCTTGACATCTATAGGGTGAGTTCCTTTCAGTTCAGTTCAAACGTAAATTTGGTGGTTTAATAATGACAATAATTCGGGGTCTGTGGTTCAGAAACTGTTGAGTGTCGTAGGTTACTTACTTGCGCGTCTTACGTTACGCACAGACTGAGCAAACTCAATGAGCCAAACTCGCTGGCACGCAGGCACATTGGCTTGACGCTATTATTATTATAATGTATTAATCTTTTTATGGCGTTGGCTGGTCTGAAAGTTACCAGAGAGACATGTGTAAGCACCTGCAAACTCTGTAGGTTTACTGTAAAGGTGGCTTCTACTGTAATATTATGTTTAAAACTATCTCTGGAAATGTTCTACCACTATCATTTTGGCTTGTTTAATTCAGGAACCATCAGCGGTTTTTTTTTTCTTTGATAGGAAATAAACGGGGAAAGCAATTCGTGTTTTCAATCAAGAGGACAGTGGAGAGAATGTGTATTTGCGACAATTACACATTTTTGCAGGGCGATGACACAAATAATCGATGTAACTGCATAAATTCAAGCACGTGCATACAATATCACAAAAAATGAATTCAAAGTTAGATATTTCTCGCTAGAATGTTTGATTAAAGGTGCAAATAAACTGGCTAAATAGCTATAATATTGCCAATTATGTCCCAAAATTCAAAAGTCCGCCAATTTTTTTATAAAATATAAAAGCTTAAGTGTGAAATAGTTCATACCATTTTTGGTGTGTGGACCATGTCACATTGTCACAGTTTGTGTGAGACTGGGTTGCGGTACAAAGTGGAGTCTGGCAAAGCGAGAGGGAACTCTCTCCTTTTTCTTCCATATGGAGGGCCCTTCAGTCCTGCTGGGCCCCTGGGCTTAGCCCCGCCTGTAAGCCCTGTTAGACCCTGCATAAATCCTGGCCTTATGCTAAAGATGTACAACCAGAAGCACTAACATTTCCTCGCTTAATCATTTTCTAAGCCTGCGGCCCTACTTAGGGTGGCAGTGTCACAGATAGTGGAAGGCGGGTCGTATTGTGACTGAGAGGTCGACAGCTGCGACACTGGTAAGCACTGTAGTTGTGTTCTCTCTGGGCAAGACGTTTTCAGGACCCCCCGCTCATTCTCCTGTGTCCTGTTTACAGCAAAACCAGAGCAGTCGTCGGCCGTCTCAAGGACATACAGTATTTATGCAGTAGTACTTCCTCCTGTTGTACTGTCTTCCTGTTTGGGCGCTGACTTCAAAGATCAAAGATTTACTTTTAAATGTCTGAATGGCCTTGTCCCCTCCTATCTGTCTGACCTGATTCTCGTGCACTTAGATCAACAGATCAGCGGCAGCTAGTTGTTCTGAAAACCAAGCGCAAACTTAGACAGACCCAGTCTCTACCTGTTTTTAAATCTCTCCTAAAAACGCACATCTTTTCGCAGGCGTTTAACACAGAATGATCTGTGTTTCACTGTTGTGTTGCCTGTTGTTTGTTGTACTTGTACTTGTTCTGTACAAGTACTGTACAGTTTTTAAAGTGCTTTATAAATAAAGTTGGTATGGTATGGTACAGAAAGTGATTGAATCTATGGTACAACAGAGCAGACAAGATCTACCACAGACTCCTGGGTCAACCATGCACTGCACTGTGCTTCTACAAAGGAGTAATGATCGGTATAACTCAGCTCAAATCCACAAATTATTACCTCAGGAGATGAGATCTGAAGGTTTTCCTGTGGCCTTCACTGCGGCCACAGGAACTCCTGACCTAAACATCATCAAAGATCTGTGGATAACTCTAAAGAGCAGTGTGTGACAGACAACACAGAAATCTCTCTTTTCTGGAGATTTGCAAGGAAGTCCCACAAACTAGAATTGAAAGACTCTTGGAGATCATTTCAACTTCCCTTTGCTTCATTATTCACGTTAATAGACATTTGATCCGGGGGACGAAACTTTTGCACCCAACCGTATCTGAAGATAAATATATTAATATACAGTGGTGCAGCTGCTTCACAGCTACAGGATCCTGGGCCCCTTTCTATCCCCCCATGTCATCTCCAGCTTCTCCTACCACTAAAAAATGTACAATAGGATGAATGAAAGTGTGCTGTCTGTGTGAGTGAGTGAGGGCTGGTGGACAGAGGGGAAGATTGGCAGCCTCACTTCCGTCAGTCTACCCCAGGGACAGCATACAATGGTAACTAACTAGCCTGGGAACCAGACTCACCCGCTGTACCAGTGGGTGAGTCTGGTCACCGCTATGTCGATTCCATTCCTACAGCGGTTCATACGCAAGCAAGCAGGAAGCGGAGTAAACCAATCAGCGAAGGGCGGGCGTCTGCTGTTGATGTGGTGTTATTAATCTCGAAACTCACCCACTGTCGATGTGTTTTTGGTCATTTACCGCCGATCGGAGACTCACTCTTTCTCTCTCTCGTCTCCGTTTGTAGATTGTTATTGAGGGAACTTCCGTGGTCCCGTGAGTGACGCTGCTCGTGAACAACACGTGTTGCAAATAAATAAATCTGAATGCACGGCTTGTTTAAATTTTTTGACGCCGCTAATAAAGGCGGGGGTCCAAGACTGATCCCCCTCTGTATAAAAAAATATAGAGAAGAATCATTCTGGTCTCACCAGGCTAGTAACTTACCACCACTGAGTATGGTGTGAATGTGTGGTGCTTTGAGAAACTTGTAAAGCGCAATACCAGCGTAAGCCGTTATTTTGGTGCAAGATACTTACATGAAGATAAAACCCTACAACTGTTTTATTTTAGCGCTTTTGAGCCTTGCAATGGTGCACACATGTTTTGAAGTTGCTGCCGCACCTGCTGTAATTAGGGCTATAGCCAGGATTTTAGAAATAGTGAGGTCCATACTCATCTTTTAGTGTGAGGTGCAATTTGGTGTATTTTAGATGACTGTATTTCATTTTAATCAGTCTAATTACACAGTAATAAAAATCAGAAAAATAGGCAAGATAATCTAGAGTGGAGCACATATTTTTTATATCCACTGTTTGCCGACACCTCACTACAAAGCAGAAATGGGGAACATTTCATCTCGTGAAACACTCAAAATGTGTTATTTAATTCCCTCTCCTTGCCATTTCTACAAATTGCATTTTCAGTTTATAATAAGAAATATAGCACTTACTTATTTATCAGAGTCAAAACAAAGGCCACCAAAGGCCACCACAGACCCTCCCCCCCCCCCACTCTCTCCTTCAGTGAGGAGGAAGTGCATTGGCAGTTCCTGAAGCTGAACCGCGGAAGGCCCCCGGGCCGGATGATGTCTCCCCTTCCACCCTAAGACACTGCGTGGATCAGCTGGCTCCCGTCTTCACAGACATTTTCGACACCTCCCTGGAGTCATGCCACGTGCCGTCCTGCCTTAAATCGTCCACCATCGTCCCTGTCCCTAAGAACCACGGATCACAGGACTTAATGACTATAGGCCGGTGGCGCTGACGTCTGTGGTCATGAAGTCTTTTGAGCGCTTGGTCCTGCCCCATCTCAAGACATCACCACCCCCCTACTGGACACGCTGCAGTTTGCCTACAGAGCCAACAGGTCTGTGGACGGCACAGTTAATCTGGCCCTCCACTCTCTCCTGGAGCATCTGGACTCCTCAGGAACCTACGCCAGGATCCGGTTTGTGGACTTCGGCTCTGCCTTCAACACCATCCTCCCTGGACTGCTACAAAACAAGCTCTACCAGCTCAGCGTGCCCGACTCCCTCTGCAGGTGGATCACTGACTTCCTGACGGACCGGAGACAGCACGTGCGGCTGGGGAAGATTGTCTCGGACACTCGGACTACAAACACTGGAACTCCTCAGGGCTGTGTACTTTCCCCCTGGCTCTTCTCCCTGTAGAGAAACTACTGCACCTCCAGTCACCAGACCGTTAAACTGATCAAGTTTGCGGATGACGGCGGCGTGCCGGCGACACAGTAGTACAGCGGTTAGCGCTCGTGCTTCACAGCTAGAAGTCCAGGTTCGATTCCACCAGGGACGGGGCCTTTCTGTGTGGAGTTTGCATGTTCTTCCCGTGTCTGCGTAGGTTTCCTCCGGTACTCCGGTTCCCCTACCACTAAAAAACATGTACAATAGGTCAGGATGAATGTGAGTGTGTTTGAGAGTGCGCATGGGGGACGACGGATGGAAATTAGCCCAAGGCTACAATCCGGTGTGGCTTGTTCATTAACTTGCACTGTCCCAAATAAATAAACCAATAAATAAATGACACCACCCTCATCCAGGACCTCAGATGGGAGCTCCCTCATCAAGAAGGCCAGCAGAGGATGTTCTTCCTGCAGCAGCTGAGGAAACTTAAGCTGCCGACTAAGATGCTGGTGCAGTTCTACACGGCCATCATCGAATCCAAACCTGCTCCTCCTCCATTCACCGTGTGGGTCGTCCTCACACTTCCTCCATCACTGTGTGGTCCGTCCTCACCTCCTCCATCACGTGTGGTCCCATCCCACCTCCCGAACCTCCTCATCACCGTGTGGATCCATACCATCACCTCCTCCAATCATGTGTGGTCCTCCTCACCTCCTCCAATCACTGGTGTGGTCCGATCTCACCTCCTCCTCACTTGTGGTCCATCTCACCTCCTCCATCACTGTGTGGTCCATCCTCACCTCCTCCATCACTGTGTGGTCCGTCCTCGTCCTCTTCCATCACCGTGTGTCCATCCTCACCTCCTCCATCACCCGTGTGGTCCATCCTCACTCCTCCAATTCACTGTGTGGTCCGTCCTCATCCTCTTCCATCACTGTGTGGTCCATCCTCACTTCCTCCATCACCGTGTGGTCCATCCTCCCTCCTCCATCCGATCACTGTGTGGTCCATCCTCACTCCTCCATCCTGTGTGGTCCCATCCTCACCTCCTACATCACTAGTGTGGTCCATCCTCAACCTCCTCCATCACTGTGGTGGTCCGTCCTCTCTCTTCATCACGCGTGTGGTCCATCCCTCACATCCCCATCACTGTGTGATCCATCCTCACCTCCTCCCTCCATCACGTGTAATCCATCTCACCTCCTCCTCATCAACTGTGCTGTCCACCTCTCCTCCTCCATCACCAGTGTGGTCCATCCTCACCTCTCCTCCAATCACCGTGTGAATCCATCCTCCCTCCCCTCCCATCACCATGTGGGCTCCCTCCTCACTCCTCCTCAATCACCGTGTGGGTCCATCCTCACCTCCTCCACTCACCGTGTGTGTCCATCCTCACCTCCTCCTCCATCACTGTGTGGTCATCCTCTCCTCATCCATCACCGTGTGGTCCATCCTCACTCCATGCATGCACTGTGTGGTCCATCCTCACCTCCTCCTCCATCACCGTGTGGTCATCCTCAACCTCCTTCATACCAGTGTCCATCCTCACCATCATGCGATCACCGTGGGTGGTCATCCTCACTCCTCCCATCACGTGTGGTCCATCCTCACCTCCTCCATCACCGTTGTCCATCCTCACCTCTCCATCACCGGTGTGGTCCATCCTCACCTCCTCCATCACCGTGTCGGTCCATCCTCCTCCTCGTCCATCACCGTGTGGTCCCATCCTCCTCTTCCATCACGTGTGGTCCATCCCACCTCCTCCTCCATCACCGTGTGGTCCATTCCTCTCCTCCCCATCACCATTGTGGATCAATCCTCTCCTCTCCTCCATCACCGTGTGGTCCATCCTCTCCTCCTCCATCACCGTGTTCGTCCATCCTCACCTCCCCTCACTGTGTGGTCCATCCTCACCTCACTCATCACCGTGTGGTCCATCCTCAACCTCCATCACTGTGTGGTCCATCTCACCTCTTCCACACCGTGTTGTCCATCCCTACCTCTCCTCCATCACCCCGTGTGGTTCCATCTACACCTCTTTCCATCACTTTGTGGTCCATCCTCACTCTCATCACGTGTGTCCATCCTCACCTCTTCTCCAATCACCGTGTGGTCCTCCTCCTCTTCCATCACCGTGTGGTCCATCTCACCTCCTCCATCACCGTGTGGTCCATCCTCACCCTCCTCCTCCATCACCGTGTGGTCCATCCTCACCTCTTCCATCACCGTGTGGTCCATCCACTCCTCCTCCATCACCGTGTGGTCCATCTCACCTTTCTTCCATCACTGTGTGGTCCATCCTCACCTCCTCCATCACCGTGTTGGTCGCATCCTCACCTCCATCACTGTGTGGTCCATCCTCTCCTCCTCCATCACCGTGTGGTCCATTACCTACCTCTTCCATCACTGTGTGGTCCATCTCAACCTTCCTCCACACCGTGTGGTCATCCTCACCTCCATCACTGTGTGGTCCATCCTCAACCTCCTCCCATCACTGTGTGGTCGCAATCCTCACCTCTTTCCATGCACCAGTGTGTCCATCTCAACCTCCTCCATCACCCGTGATGGTCATCCTCACCTCTCCATCACCGTGTGGTCCAATCCTCACCTCCTCCATCACCGTGTGGTCCATCCTCAGTCCTCTCCATCACCGTGGTGCTCCATCTCTCCTTCCTCCATCACCGTGTGTCCATCCTCACCTCCTCCTACATCACCAGGTGGTCCATCCTCACCTCCCTCCATCACCCGTGTGGTCCACTCCTCACCTCCATTCACCGTGCGGTCCATCCTCACCTCCTCCATCACCGTGTGCTCCATCCTCACCTCCTCCTCCATCACTGTGTGGTCCATCCTCACCTCCATCACCGTGTGGTCCATCCTCACCTCTCCATCACTGTGTGGTCCATCTACTCCCCTCCATCACCGCTGTGGTCCATCCTCATTTCCCATCACCGTGTGGTCCATCCCTCACCTCATCACCGTGGTGGTCCATCCTCACCTCCATCACGTGTGGTCCATCCTCACCTCCATCCACCGTGTGGTCCATCTCACACTCTTCCCAATCACTCGGTGTGTCCATCCCTCACCTCTCTCCATCTCGTGTGGTCCATCCCTCACCTCTCACATCACCGTTTGGTCCATCCTCACCCTATCACTCATCACTGTGTGGTCCAATCTCAACCTTTCCATCACCGTGTGGTCCATCCTCACCCTCCTCCATCACCGTGTGGTCCTCCTCACTCCTCCATCACCGTGTGGTATCCTCACCTCCTCCATCACCCGTGTGGTCATCTCACCTCCTCCATGCACCCGTGTGTCCATCTCACCTCTCCATCACGTGTGGTCCATCCTTCACCTCCTCCATCACTGTGTGCTCCACCTTCCTCCTCCACTCAACCGTGTGGTCACTCTCACCTCCTCCCTCCATCCACCGTGTGTCCATTCTCACCTCCTCCATCACCGAGTGTGGTCCAATCCTCACCTCCATCACCATGTGGTCCATCCTCAACCTCCTCCATCACCATGTGGTGTCCATCCATCACCTCCTCCCATCAACCGTTGGTCCAATCCTCTCTCCTCCTCCCAGTCAATCACTGTTGTGGTCCATCCTCACCTCCATCACCTGTGTGGTCCATCTCACCTCTTCCATCACTGTGTGGTCCATCCTCACCTCCTCCTCCTACCGTGTGGTCCATCCTCACCTCTTCCATCACTGTGTGGTCCATCCTCACTCCTCCTCCATCTCCGTGTTGGTCCATCCCTCACTCCTCCCATCACCGGTGTGGTCCATCCTCACCTACTCCATCATCACTGTGTGGTCGCATCCTCACCTCCTCCTTCCAATCACCGTGTGGTCCATCCTCACCCTCCTCCTCACCGTGTGGTCCATCCTACCTTCCCTCCTCCATCACGTGTGCGTCGCATCTCACTCCTCCATCACTGTGTGGTCCCATCCTCACCTCCTCCTCCATCTCCGTGTGGGTCCATCTCACCTCCTCCATCAACAGTGTGGTCGCATCCTCAACTCCATCACAGTGTGGTCCATACCTCACCTCCCATACACGTTGGTCCATCCTCCACTCCATCACTGTGTGGTCCATCCTCACCTCCTCCATCAACCGTGTGGTTTTCATCCTCACCTCCTCCATCACCCCAGTGTGGTCACCTCAGCTCCATCACTGTGTGGTCCATCCTCACCTCCTCCTCCATCACCGTTGGTCATCTCACAGCTCCTCCTCCATCACCGTGGTGGTCCATCCTCACCTCCTCCTGCATCTCCGTGTGGTCCATCTCACCTCCTCCATCACCGTGTGGTCATCCTCACTCCTCCATCCCGTGTGGTTTCAATCCTCACCTCCTCCATTCACCGTGTTTGGTTATCCTCACCTCCTCCATCACAGTGGTTGGGTCCATCCTCATCCTCCATCACAGTGTGTCATCTCACTCATCACATGTGGGTCCATAACCCTCACCTCCCTTCCTCCCCATCTATGTGGTCCATCCTCACCTCCTCCATCACCGTGTGGTCCATCCTCACCTCCTCCATCACCGCTGTCCATCCTCACGTCCTCCATCACTGTGGTCCATCCTCACCTCCTCCATCACAGTGTTGGTTCATCAATCACCTCCTCCATCACAGTGTGGTCATCTCACCTCCATACACAGTGTTTGGTCCATCCTCACCTCCATCAAGTGTGGTCCATCCTCACCTCCATCACTGTGTGTCCATCCTCACACCTCCTCACAGTGTGGTCCATCCTCACCTCTCATCACAGTGTGGTCCATTCCTCACCCTCCATCACCGTGTGGTCCATCCTCACCTCCTCCATCACCGTGTGGTCCATCCTCATCTTCTCCATCACCATGTGGTTCGCATCCTCTCCTCCTCCATCACCGTGTGGTCATCCTCACCTCCTCCATCAACCATGTGGTCCATCCTCTCACTCCTCATCACCAGTGTGTGTCATCCTCTCCTTCCCATCACCATTGGTCCATCCTCTACCTCCATCAACAGTGTGGTCCATCCTCACCTCATCATCCCCCGTGTGGGTTACACCTCACCTCCTCATCACCGTGTGGTCCTCCTCACCTCCTCCTCCAATCACCGTGTGGCTGCCATCCTCACCTCCCTCCCTCCATTCTCGTGTGGGTCCTCCTCACCTCTCCATCAACCCGTGTGGTCCATCCTCACACTCCTCCCATCACCGTGGTGGTTCATCCTCACCTCCTCCATCACGTGTGGTTCATCCTCACTCCTCCATCACAGTGTGGTCCATCCTCACCTCCATCACAGTGTGGTCCATCCTCATCCATCAACAGTGGTGTCCATCCTCCAACTCCTCCATCACCGTGTGGTTCATCCTCACCTCCTCCATCACCGTGTGGTCCATCCCTCACCTCCTCCTCCATTCACCGTGTGGTCCTGCCTCACCTCCTCCTCCATCACGTGTGGTCCATCCTCACCTCCCTCCATCCACAGTGTGGTTCATCCTCCCTCTCTCCATCACATGTGTCCCATCCTCACTCCATCCACAGTGTGGTCATCCTCCACCTCCATCACAAGTTGGTCCATACCTCACCTCCATCACTGTGTGGCTCCATCCTCAACCTCATCCACAGTGTGGCCATCCTCACCTCCATCAACAGTGTGGTCCATCCTCGACATTCCATCACCGTGTGGTCCTCCTCACCTCTCCACTCAACCGATGTGGTCCATCCTCTCCTTCTCCATCACAATTTGTGGTCCATCACTTCCTCTCCATCACCCGTGTGGTCCATCCTCACTCCTCGCATCACCATGTGGTCCTCCTCCTCCTACTCCATCACGTGTGGTCCCATCCTTCCTTCTCCATCACGCATGTGGTCCATCCTTCACCTCCATCACAGTGTGGTCCATCCTCATCCATCACCGTGTGGTCATCCCTCAGCTCCTCCACACCGTGTGGTCCATCCTCTCCTTCTCCATCACCATGTGGTCCATCCTCTCCTCCCCTCCATCACCGTGTGGTCTCCATCCTCTCCTTTCCCCATCACATGTGGTCCATCCTCCTCCTCCTCCATCCTGTGTGTCCTCCTCAACCTTCTCCATACACCATGCTGGTCCATCCTCACCCTTCCTCCCATCACTGTGTGGTTCAATACTCACCTCCTCCTGTGCTGCTGACTGAGAAGGTCATTGGCTGTGAGCTCCATCTCTCCAGGACTGTTCATCAGCTCCAGGACCTGGAGGCGTGTGCGGGTCGGATGCACAGCTTCGACCCTTCACCCTGTTGACACGGACTATTTCACCCCTCTCCCCTCAGCAAGAGGCTATAGGTTCTATCTGACCCAGACTCTGCCCACTTGAACAGTTTTCCCTCCGTCATCAGACTCATGAACAAGTCTCTGTAGCTTAGTTACAGACTCATGGATGTATGCTCTGTTGCACTGTGTGGTGTGTCCACACTTAGATACGCTGCTAACACTTATCACTTTATCACTTATACACATACACATCTGTAAATATAATCCCGCTGTTGTTCTAAGTCAATTGTTGTCATCTTACCATATTTTACATTTTATTTTGTATCTTATTTATTCCTTATGCATGCCCCCTAAAGCCTTATAGTTTAAAGTTGTATAGCTTATTTTTATCTAAATTCTGTGTTATATGTTTTATGTTGCACGTCTGCATTGAGAAAATGAACCTGTTCTCAAACTTTGATTTTGTCATCCCTTTTATTAACTGATATTAATTAATTGATTGATCAATTGATTAATCAATAAATCAATTAATTAATTAATGAATTAATTACTGCGTAACATTTTGACTATACTGTTGCCATCAACACAAAACTGCTCCTTATGACCAGCTCGACGCAGAAAATGCCATTACTGCAGTGGGTAATCACAGAATAGATTTGGATGAGGACCTAACCTGTTTAAATCTCAAATTATGCTGACTTTAGTCGACATCTCCATGGAAACGGGCTGAAGACGTACCACTCCCAGTACAGTTAAGGTGCGTTCAGACCAAACGTGCGTCCACGCTCCGTCAGCCTCTAGTTGGACGCCAAACATGGCCGCTTCACACTCGCGAGAAACGCCTGTTTGCGGCCGTGAAGTTTTGCAGCGTCATAATTAGGAGGCGTGTCATACAACTCAGGCCGAGCGCAAACCGCCATGATCAACTTGTCCTCCATGCTGCAGGTCAGGGGCGCAACTACCCTCCCCACACACACCCACACACACACACAAGTAAGTAAGTAAATAAATACCCTCTGAATTGACTTTTTATTTTAACGAAAATGTCACTATTTCACACAATATAACATCGACATTTCCCTCTATGGAGTTTGTTATCACAAAAACAATCACACTGCCGATTAAGCTTCTGTTGCTTCATTCACGTAACTTTTCCTCCTCTCCCTCTCTCTCCCTCGCACAAGAGGGAGAAAACAACACAAGCTTCAACGTGATCTCCTCTGTAACCGTGTTTATTATTTCATTAGGACTTTTATTTCTCAAACTTGTTGCCTTATGCTCACTTTGAGCTCCTCGTGGGGGGTGGAGATGACAGTCCCTCTGCCAATCCTCCACTCTCTGCCCCACTCCAGCAGTGACTTTTGTTTCGCAAAATAAGCACATCTAAAGTGACGCCCCTCCCCAAAGAGGAATAAAAAAATACTAGGCGAACCCGTTCATATCTTTCACTGTAAAGACTCGTTCAAAAGAGCCGGATCGTTCGCCGACCGACACATCACTATTGGCGCCCCTATGAAGGCATATATTGCGTTTGCCCTTTATGCTCCAAACTTAGGTTGACATAACTGATTTAATTTGTAACTGACGTTTTTCATTTCAGACAACTGGAAACAGTTATGTCAACCTAAGAATACAATTGAACGAAAGAGGTGAATCTCAAATTTCAATCGACTAGATTGTAAAATGGTTATTGGTTACACATAACATTTCTTGGCAGCCCTTGGAATGAGTTTTTTGAGTTGAAACAAAGTTTACATTTTACAGTGTACGCACCATTACAGTCATGTCTTAGGAGAGCTGAGCCGCTCACAGCAAAGGCTCATGTTTGTTTGTACATTTATGAGGTATTTTTCATGATGAAAATAAAAAGTATAAAATAAAACTTGTATTTCAATTTCATTTATTGGGTAAAATTCTACATGGTGGGACTTTAATTAAGTCACACCGTGAATGTGGTTTATAGCCACAACCACCTGATGCTGGTGTTTCTTGATTCAGGCTGAGATGTCTTTATAGGTACCCAATGCATAGGTTGCGCAAAGTGAGAGACATCTGACCACCTCTCTCACACAATAAATCATTATAACAATACAAAAATCACACTCCTGTGGATTTTTGTATTATCACACAGGAGCTCCATCCATCCGTCCCATGGAGCGTGAGATCGATAGACGGATCGGTGCAGCTGTATCGGACTGTTGTGGTGAAGAGGGAGCTGAGTCGGGGCAAGCTCTCGATTTACCGATCGATCTACGTTCCCACCCTCACCTATGGTCAAGAGATCTGGGTAAGTAAGTAAGTAAGTGCTTTATTGTCATTGTACAAGCGTACAACGAATAGTGTTCAGGTGTTAGTCCTGAGCTGCTGCGACTGAGCCGCGGAGGTTGGGGAAACTGTAGCACTGGAAGAAACCTGGCTGTCTTCCCTCTGTCTCCTCTGATCCTCTGAAACGGTGCACCGCCTCCTGGGTTTGTCCCTGTTTCAGAGCGTGGTGTCCTGCACTGGTTGCTCCACCTCCTCCCTCTGCTCCTTCCGCTTCACAACAGTCTTTCACCATCTCTCGTTTGTCCCTTTTTGTTTCCTGTAGCTCCTCTTGTGACGCCTCGACTGTGCTGCAGCTGTGGGGGCTCTTGCCGCCTCTTCAGTGTCTCAGAAGAAGAAATGTGTAGGTCTCAAATGGGTTTAGCTGTTAAGCTAGCATTTTGTTTACCTTTAAAAAGCTGTTTTCTTCAGGACCATTTTGGACTCTCAAAGTAAACAAATCCACCAAAGCTCCACAAAAACTCGGCAAAGACGTACAAAAGTATCCAGAAAAACATTGTGGAACACATAAACCACAAATGCAGGTCGCAGAAAAAGGCAAAAAACTCAGCTGCACAAGGAGAGAGGGAGGTCGCTTCCTGTTTTCACTTCGCCATGACAACACAAAAAGTGTAATGACCGAAAGGACAAGATCGCGGATACAAGCGGCTGAAATGTTTCCTTTGCAGGGTGGCTAGGCGCACCCTCCGCGATCGGGTGAGGAGCTCAGTTACCCGGGAGGAGCTCGGAGTAGAGTCGCTGCTCCTTCACGTCGAAAGGAGCAGCTGAGGTGGCTAGGGCATCTGTTCCGGATGCCTCCTGGCCGCCTCCCTCGGGAGGTGCTCCAGGCATGTCCTATTGCGAGGAGGCCCAGACCCAGGACACGCTGGTGGGACTATGTCTCTGAGCTGGCCTGGTGTGGCCTCGGGGTCCCCCAGAACAGCTGGAGGAGGTGTGCGTGGATCAGGAAGTCTGGGCATCTCTGCTGAGACTGCTACCCCCGCGACCCGGCCCCGGATAAAGAGGAAGAAATGGATGGATGGACAAATCACACTTCAAGACAGGTGATATACAGTGGGTGCAGGCTGGAAATGGCCTTTGCTATATTGTGGGCATGTTGCCCTTAAGTATTAGGTATTGCACGTATTTATTAGGGCCCTAAATCTGATGTAAATGAAAGAACGCAGCATGACTAAACGTGCACCAATGACTCTGAGTAAACACTTGTTACATGGCCTTATTAAAATGTGCTGTACACGTTCCAGGGACATCCATTGGGAGGAGGCACCGGGAAGACCCAGGACACACTGAAGGGACTATGTCTCTGTGGCCTGCTGTCACCTCGAGATCCCCCAGAACAGCTGAGGTGTGAGTGGATCGGGAAGTCTGGGCATCTCTGCTGAGACTCCTGCCCCCACGACCTGGCCCGGATAAAGCGGAAGAAAATGGATGGATGAATTAAGGTCCCTATTTGTCCTCTGCATGTGACCATCCTTCAATGAGCTGGTATACAGTAGTTGGTATGCTAGAGTCTGGCCGTTGAGTGTTTTTCCACCTCTTGGCCTCAGAGTAACTAAGTCCTCTGCGTAGTGCTAGAGGTGCTTAGTGCCCAATCTCGTCAGATCTTGAAGCTAAGCAGGTAGGTCCTGGTTATACCTGGATGGGAAACTGCAGGGGGACTCCAGGAGGCCGGTGTGAGTGGTTGATTGCTGGTGCTCGGAGGGTCTGTTTGACCTTCCTCTTCCAAATTGATACCAAGTCTATCTTTATAGTTAGATACAGAGTGATAGGAGCATTATAAACACACAGAGCCGTCAATCTTTCATTATATCAAATAAACCTGTGTTTATGACCACATGTATCTGTGTATCAAGGGCTAAGGTCGTTAATAACATCATCTGTCACGCTCAGAGCCGCTCACAACAGTTTTATTTGCTCCTTTATCAGGTGTTATTCCTTTATTCAAAGTCTACGTGTCTCAGGACGTCCCTGTGGCTGTTGTGCTTTAGAGCTTTTAAAGTAAAGTTGATTTATTGTGTGCACCTCATGTCTCCATACATTTCGTGGCTTTCTTGTTGTGTTTTTTGCTTTTGCTTTTTGCAGTGAATGAAAAGTAAATAAACATAATAGCATACTGTATGTTCACCCAATCTGCTGCAAAAGTCAGACTAATGTCTATTTAAGTATTTAGGAAAATGCTTTGTAATCATATGGGTATACGGTATCGGCAAGTAGTCAAATCAAAGCACACAAAAAAAAAACTCTTCTCACCCTCCGCCCTCTCTTTTTCCTCCAGGCTCGGGTCTCTACCAGAGGCCTGGGAGCTGAGGGTTCTGCGCAGTATCTTTGCTGTTCCTAGAACTGCACTTTTCTGGACCGAGATGTTGATGTATTTCCTGGGATCTGCTGGAGCCACTCCTCCAGTTTGGGGGTCACTGCCCGAGAGCCCCAACGACCACGGGCACCACTGATGCCTTCACTCTCCAGGCCTTCTCTAGCTCTTCTCTGAGCCCCTGGTATTTCTCTAGTTTCTCGTGTTCCTTTTTCCTGATGTTGAAGTCGCTTGGTATTGCTATGTCGACCACCACGGCTTTCCTCTGCTCTTTGTCCACCACTACAATGTCCGGTTGGTTCATTACCATTCTGTCCGTCTGTATCTGGAAGTCCCACAGGATCTTGGCTCGGTCATTCTCTACCACCTTTGGAGGTGTTTCCCACTTTGACCTTGGGGTTTCCAGCCATACTCTGCACAGATGTTCCTGTACACTATGCCAGCCACTTGGTTATGGCGCTCCATGTAAGCTTTCCCTGCCAGCATCTTACACCCTGCAGTTATGTGTTGGATTGTCTCATTGGCCTCTTTGCACAGTCTACACCTGGGGTCTTGTCTGGTGTGATAGATCTGGGCCTCTATTGCTCTGGTGCTCAAGCTGCTCCTGTGCAGCCATGATGAGTGCCTCTGTGCTGTCCTTCAGGCCAGCTCTGTCCAGCCATTGGTAGGATTTCTTGATATCCGCCACTTCATATATATATATATATATATATATATATATATTATATATATATTCCTTTTACCAAAAGAAAGCAACTCATAGAGTTTCTATATGTCACGTTCTTTTGAGGTTTGTATTGATAAATTATATTTTTAGGCCACGACCATAAATGACCATGCAATTGAGCAGACAGAAACTTTACAAGTCAGCCTTGTTTACGTGAACTTTCTGTTTCACATGTAGATCAGATTATGTTATTGTGACACGTCTTTATACTAGAAAAGCTGATACAAATGTATTACAGTCCACATTTATTTAATTACAATATAAACAAAATGACTGAGTCCAAATTGAAATAACATTGAAATCAGATCAGGGAGTGTGTGGCTCATGTTCTTTTGTTTGTTTTTATACTTTATTTTCCCCATAGGAAAATTTGTCCTCTGCATTTAACCCATCCTTCGATGCCACTGACGCAACCCGTAAGGAGCAGTGGGCGACGGCAGTGCCACACCCGGGGACCCATCTCCATGATGTGGAGCCAGGCTGATGGTCAGAATCAGAGGCGCTAACCACTGTGCTACCATGCCGCCATTCATCTTTGGATGGAAAGTTTCCAAATCCACAGGTTCAAAAGTCTCTGATTATGTTTGTCCTTTCTGTTTCAAACTGATACAAGTCTATCTTTATATTTACCTTGATAAGGAGAGTGATAGGAGCATAATAAAGACACACACACAACCTTTCATTATATCAAATAAACCTGTGTTTATGGACACACTTATCTGAGTATCGATGGCTAAGGTCGTAATAACGTCTTTCTGTTACGCTCTGAGCCGCTCACAGTTTATCTTGTCTCTTTATCAGGTGTTTATTCCTTTATTCAAAGTCTACGTGTCTCAGGACGTCCTGTGGCTGTTGTGCTTTAGAGCTTTAAAAGTAAAGTTGATTTATTGTGTGCACCTCATGTCTCCTACATTCAGAATCATACTGTTTTCAGCGACTACAGGAATAAATGATCATAATCAGGTCTAAACTCAGACCGGAAAAGCTCTGGACCAGATCAGAGAGACCTGTGTGTGAACAGAAGTCAGATACTTTGATATAAAGTTAACAGATGCATGAATGTGGTGAGTGAGTGGTGCTGAGAGGGGGCTCCTGTCAGTCTGCCCCAGGGCAGCTGAGGCTGCAGTGTAGCTTGTGGTGGATGAACGATGATGAAGCACTTTCTGAGTCTGTGAATAATGCTAAATACATTATCTTATCTACACAATTTGAGGAACACAGACTTATATAATCGTTGCATTAGAATAATAAAGTAGTAAATATTTGAATATCCTGGACGACTGAACTTCTAATCATGAAGTACCAACCTTACCTGTGTAATGTCTTTAACTAAACCGACCTGTCCGTTACTGAACAAAGACAAAGGTGACCCCTGGTGGTTGTCATTGGAACTGTATTGCCTTTGTGAATCTGTACAATATTTGTGGGTAACACTTTATTTTACACTACCCATGATACAGTGTGCCTAACTACATTCAGTATAATGTAATGTGCGCTGTAACAAAGTGTAATAACAATAGAATAATGTGCATTAGTAGTCCATTATCACCCACCATAACTTGGCATTTCACTGCTATGCAGATGATCTGCAAATCTATTTGCCCGTTTCATCAATAGGAGTGATTCTGTCAAATGTCTAATGGACTGCATATCTGACATAAAACTGTTGTTACAGCAGAATGTCCTCCATTTAAGCGAGGACAAAACTGATTTTATTTTGTTTGGTGATTCAAATTTTTCAGACTTTGATTTGCTTCTAATTTCAAACCAAAGATCAGAAACCTCAGGGTTGTCTTTGATAACTCGTTTCGTTTTGACAAAAGATCGTCGCTGAACCCAGACTGTGGAATAAGCTGCTCCCTGATATGCGCACCATCACTGCGCCTTGTTGGATCTATAATATTTGTCTTCTCTAATCCTCATTCCGTTTGCCTGGACACTACACTTGGGCATGAGATTGTTTTGTTGTTTCATTGTTTTCATGTTTGGTGCAGCTGTGAGGAAACTCCTGTTATGATGTTGGGCTGAACAAAACAACTGATTCAATCATTTAATCATCTAAACAGTGATTATATTGTAAACATCCATCCATTTTCTCCCTCTTTATCCGGGGCTGGGTCGCAGAGGCACCGTCTGAGCCGAGATGCCCAGACTTCCCGATCCACGCAGACCTCCTGCAGCTGTACTGGGGGGACCCTGAGGCGACACCAGGCCACAGAGTATGTCTCTGTGTCATGGACAACTGTCCACTCGCCTCGACACACTGTGATTCCATGAGTTAAGCTCCTCATTTTGTTTCAGGATGGACTGATGATCAATCAGTCAGTTCTGTAGTTCGAGGTCTTTGTGCCGATGTTAAAAATACTCATAAATATCATCCTTAAAGTTGCTTGAAAAATGAATGAATAACACATAAATGCAGTTTTTCGTGTTTTAAACACGTCAGACGAGGCAGAAGTCGAGTGACATTGAGCTACACAAAGTCATGATTCATTGGTTTTGTCCAGAGGAAGGTATTACTCAGTTACGTTTACTCAAGTACATGTAGGCTACTTTAGTAACTAAGTTCTTAGTGTAGTTTTACCATATGGTACTTTTTACATCTATAAATGGTATTATAATAAAGTACCTGTACTCTTTATAAATCTTTAACCTCTTAACTCCCACCTGAACAGGGAACATTTCCTTCAGCATTAACCAAATCTAAAACTCCAAAATAGTGACGAAAAGGAGACATAAACGAGGATTAAAAAAGTGTTGAAAAAGCAAAAATAATTTACAAAAACACAACAAAAAAGATCCAATAATATAATAAAAATACGGCAGCAAAAACTCAATAGAATAATAATTTTTTTAAAAACAACGCAAAATACGACTAAAAGTGATAACAATGCAACAACACAAGCAAAAACCTTAGATCAATTTTTAAGGTCTTTCAAATGAGGCGTTACACTGGCCTATAAGCTCTCCAGGTGAGAAGTTAAGAGATGCCTAAATATTATTATTTCTCATCATTTATGCCACGACTGAATCATCAATCAGACTTTTCTGCTCACACAGGTACTCAGTTACTTACAGCACTGTAGTAGCATTGTCCACTTTATAATAGGATAATACAGAAAAAAATGTATTGTCATTGTCACAGAGAACAACGAAATCATGTTTGGAGCATCAACACGGTCATAGTTTGATAAGTGCCACATAAACCCTAAAAACATTGGTTGAAAACTAACCAGACATGCACACACTGGTAGATAATCCCTTTTTTGGAGCGTTGGGAGAATCTTTGAGGCTGGTTGTGTGTTGTCCTTGAAATATCTGTATGTATTGTGTATATATCTCTTCTGTATTATTGTCTAAGTTCATGTTTGCTGATCTTACCTGCCTTAGGATGAAAATTAGCTACTGTGCTAACTCCGGCATATTTACATTGAGGCTTTTTGCTGACGTGTTGATTAATATGTACTGTCCTAATTTGCAAATAGCGCAGGCTCATTGCGCAACAGCAGTGCCACTCGAAAATAGCCATCGAGTTTGTGCTGTCCTTGCGCCAGGCACAAGATCTGGCTCAAAGAATTAAGATTAGTGCTGGCCAACAGTCATGGTATTAATGTAAGTCAAATACATCTTATTACATATTATGTGGAAGCTGTACAAGTTCTTGGAGGGTGCCCTAGATTCATGAGAGGCGATCTTGGGACAGTGAATTGTTATAGGATTTCAGATGAGCACAGCCAGGCCCTGAGATCAGAGCACTGCTCCAGGAGGCAGGGTCACTCCTCGTTGTCTAGCTGTGGAAGTGTCAGTCCCAGATTGCTGCGATGTGCAGGCCACGTCCCATGGACTTCACACATAATATGTTCAGCACCTGCAACTTTCAGTCAGTCTCTGGGGTGAATTTTGTTGCTTGTCCCCAAACAGCTGTCTGCACCGCTGTCACAATGCGGGGCGAGGAGAGGGGAAGGACTCAAATGCAGAGGCAGCTCTTGGTACAACTCAAGTTTAATGGATAATATCCAAGAACAAACGGATAAACAAACAGGAAAACTCACAACATGAGCGGGTTACACAACAGGAACAGGCTTAGCAGAATCAGGCAAGATACACGTACCGACGCTCAGAACAGGACGAAACAGCACAATGACCGACAAAGACAAGAGGAGACACAGGGGAATAAATACATGAGGAAAAGGAACAAGTGGAACACATTAGGGAGGGGCAGGTGATCAAGGAGGGGAAGGCAAAGCAAGAGCATACAGACACCAGTCAAAACAAACACACGAGACAGAAACACAGAACAAGAACAGGGGAACAGAACAAAACCCAGACAAAACTAAACCATCTGACCCAAACCAAGACAGAACCCTAATAACACAAAAGAACCAAAAACCGAACCGTGACAACCACCTTTTCGCATCTTACCCACTCTGCAGCAGAGCTAAGTGGTCAGAGGCACCAGCGCACGGACAGGCACCAGGTTCATCCCGAAATGCTCCAGCGTGTCCAGAGCATGAATGCGGGAATTTAATTGATCTTTATTTCGAATTGGGTTTAAAATGCAGAGAATTAAGATTGGTGCTGGCTCCCTATTTCAGCTGCTATGGTCCGCATTAGCGAATGTGTTCCGATTAGCCTATTTATGAAATCATGACTGTACTACAGAGATGGCCTTACAGTATGACCAAAAATGATTGAGATGCTTTTAGATTGTGATTCACACAAATATTCCTACTGTTCTGGCTCATTTACACCTATCCCAAACATGTCCAGCCATTCACACTGAGGCTCGCTGTGCAAAGTGACCGGACACGCATTTCGGAAATGAGGAATTGTGCGCTTTGAGTATGTTTTACGTAGTAGTTTACGTCTGTCCATGTCCTTTTAAAAATCTCACCCTCAGAAAAAAAGGTTGATTTCACATTATTTTTTCCAATAATGATTTGATTTATTTTCATACGCAAATTACAAATCACTGGCAGAACAGAAAAAATGCTCACTCTGTCAATACTTAAAATAATTACTGCAGCACATATTGAAAATGAATCAACCTTTTGCTTGACTCTGTTGCAGGTGGACCAGATCAGCTCAGAGGTGGGGATTCCAGTGAACTACATATTCCCAGTGATAAACAACTATGAAGGAGAGCAGAGGGACTACGTGGACACCCTCTTCCTGACCACAATAAGAAACCTGATGAATTATGGAGATGACTTTCTTGATGAGTTTGAAAACTAAAACCAGAATCAACTCTAGTAAGAGTTCCTTCTTTGTGTGTTGTGAAAAGTTATTGGCATTTAGACTGTCAGTCTTCGTCAGTCATTAAGCCAGAATGGCCAAACTCTGATTGGGTTAGTGTATGTAGGCGGTGTCTTCCTCACTTTTCTATTTTTTGAAAAATAAAAGAATCATGTATCATTTACTTTCACTTCAGAGTTGTCTGTTACTTGTGTGTGAACTTTCAGTAAAAAATTCAAAATAAAATCTTTATGTTTAGTGTTGTAAACATGACAAAATGTGCAAAAGTTCAAGGTGTATTAGTACTTTCGAGAGGCACTGTATGTATTTGGGTGACTTGTGTCATGTGAAAAGCACTTTACAAATAAGATCGCCTCGCTTAGCGCTTGTTGCCAGTGGTCACTCTCTGAAAACCCCTCTGCACATTACAGTTGATTTCAGGTCTTGTTTGCGCACGTCAATGATGCTGATCCCTAGGTCATTGGGATCAAACCATCTGGCATACAGGACGCTCTACATCCTGGCTCAGCCAAGACACCCATTACCCCTGACTCTTAGTCGTGATAAGCAGCCTTTCATCTGAATGAGTGTGTAGCAGACATTCTCTAGTTTCGAGTTTTTAGACTAGAAAAGCTGATACAAATGTATTACTGTCCACATGTATTTAAATAAAATGTCCAAGTTAAAATAACATTGAAATCAGATCTGGGAGAGTGGCCCACACTGTGTGGCTCAGTCATCAACTTTGGATGGAAAGTTTCCAAATCCACAGGTTCAAAAGTCTCTGATTATGTTTGTCCTTTCTGTTTCAAACTGAGAACAAGTCTATCTCTATAGTTACCTTGATACAGAGTGATAGGAGCCTCATAAAGACAAACAAACCCTTCAAACCTTTCATTATACTAAATAAACCTGTGTTAATGGGCACACTTATCTGTGTCTAAAGGGCTAAGGTCGTTAATAACATCTTTCTGTCACGCTCTGAGCCGCTCACACCTGTTCCTTTATCAGGTGTTTATTCCTTTATTCAAAGTCTACGTGTCTCAGGACGTCCCTGTGGCTGTTGTGCTTTAGAGCTTTAAAAGTAGAGTTGATTTATTGTGTGCAGCTCATGTCTCCCTACATTCAGAATCATATAGTTTTCAGTGACTACAGGAATAAATGATCAATAATCAGGTTCAAACTCAGACCAGAAAAGACCTGGACCAGGTCAGAGTAACTGTGTGTGAACAGAAGTCAGATACTTTGATATAAAGTTAACAGATGCATAAAGCGGTGCTGAGAGGGGCTCAGGGCAAATAATATAGTAGTGAAGCTTTAAATATTCCTGGACGACTGAGAGCCTTCAATATAGTAGGATTCATCAGCAGGCGATCATATATGAAGCATGAAGCCAAGTCTGTATTTATATCCTCAGACTATAATCCCTTTAACAACAAAACAACAACTCAAAGAGTTTCAATATTTCACGTTATTGTGAGATTTGCATTCATAAATGATATTTACAGGCCACGACCTTAAAGTCACAATGCAAGTTGAGCAGACAGAAAGTTTCCAAATCAGCAGGTTCAAAAGTCCCTGATAAAGTGTGAACTTTCTGTTTCAAATGTAGATCAGCGTTATCTTTTATGATACAGTTTGATAAAGATACTTTTAACTTTCCTTTTCTCAGTTATATGAGGATATGATCTAATGCTAAGGTCTTTGAGAACATCCGGAATGACCATAACACAGTGCCCAAGGCAGCTGAGGCTACATGTGGAGCTTACCTTCACTGAGTGGAGTGGATGAATAATGATGAAGCACTTTCTGAGTCTGTGAAAACTGCTAATAAATGTCCTTAACCTATAACTCCCCATTTGAGAAACAATCAATGGTTTTGTATAGCCCAATATCACAACAGGAGTTGCCTCATAGGGCTGCACCGAACATTAAGGCAATAAAACAGAGCAGTAAATAAGACAATGTAAAGTTTAGGTGAATCAAGTATCCAGGCAAACTAACAGGCAAAATAATGAAACACAGACTAATATCATATTTGCATTAAAATAATATAGTGAAGCATTAAATAATCAATATAGTAGGATTCATCAGTTGGCGGTCATATATGAAGCATGAAGCCAAGTCTCTATAGACCCTTTAATTGTTTGTAAACATTCCGGGCTTAGCTGGAGGCAGGAAGCTCGATTCCTATCTATTTCCATTGTAGCTGTTGTCATAGTAACGATAAACAAATGTCTAACTGTTTTGGAAATATCAGATAAACCTTATTTTATCGTCTCAAATGTCATTCCTCTCGTTCTTGCACCTTTAGCCACAACAGGACCACATTTTTCAGTTGTAGTTTTACACTTAAATCACTAGTTTTAGTTTAATCTTATTTCTCTTGATCACTTCCTGCCTCCAGCTGATGTCACTGATGATGGCAGCAGTTAAAGGGTCTATTGAGTCAATGTCAACTTTATTTATATAGCACCTTTAAAAACAGCTACAACTGCGCAAAGTGCTGTACAACAAACATTATAAAATACAACTGAAGAGTAAAAACAGTCACAAAATATACAACATGAAACAATAATAATAAAATACATGGGATCTGCTCAGCTTGTGTTGAAGGCCAAAGCAAAAAGATGAGTTTTCAACAACGACTTAAAAACATGAATGGACTGGGCCATTCAGCGGAAGGCTGTTCCAGAGTCTCGGAGCCGCTACGGCAAAAGCCCGGTCTCCTCTGTTTTTTTTTGCTTAGATTGGAGGATCTCAATGTTCGACCTGGATCACGGATCAGCAAAAGCTCTGAAAGGTAGGATGGAGCCAACCCAATCAGACATTTAAAAACCATTAACAGTATCTTGAATTGAATCCTAAAGCCAGTGAAGAGAGGCCAACACAGGAGTTACGTGCTCCCGTTTCCTCGTTCCTGTGAGCAAACGCGCCGCTGCGTTTTGAACCAACTGCAGACGACGGATGGAGGTTTGATCGAGCCCACAGTACAGAGACTTACAATAATCTAAGCCACACGTAATAAAAGCATGAATGACAGGCTCCAGGTCACCATGAGGCAAATAGGGTTTGATTTTGCTGAGCAAACGCAGCTGAAAAAAGCTATTTTTGACGACTGAACTTATTTGTCTGTCAAATTTAAATGAACTGTCCAACCCCTAGATTCCTAGAAGACTCGTGGCAATAGATATTCAAAGGGCCCAGAGCAGTGGCATCACATGAGTTACCAAATACAACAATTTCAGTTTTGGAGTCGTTAAGCTTTAAACAATTTTGAGCCATGCAGTCCTTCACTTCCTGTAAACAATCAAACACAACTTGAACATTGTTTGTGCCTGCCTAAAAGGCAGATACATTTGCAGGTCGTCTGCAAAACAATGAAAGTCAATTTTATATTTTCTGAAAATTGACCCAATGGGCAGCATATACATTGAAACAATAAGGGGCCCAAATGGAGCCCTGCAGGACTCCACAGCTGAGTGGGGAAGCTCCAGAAGCGTAAGGACCAAGGTGGATGGCAAAAGATCGATTTTCAAGGTACGATCTAGGCAAGGCAAGTTTATTTGTAGAGCACAATTCATACACAAGGCAATTCAAAGTGCTTCACAGTTGCATAAAATTACAAGAAAACAGATCAAATCAATAAATAAAACATCAACATAAAGTTAATCAATTACAGTAAAAGGCAAGAGTGCAGATAAAATACTTTCAGTTTTCATATGCACGGGTAAAAAGAGCTGTTTTCAGCCTGGATTGAACATTGTCAGAGTTGAGGCCTGTCTCACATCCTCATGAAGACTGTTCCAGATTTTAGCTGCATGAAACTGAAACGCAGCCTCACCGTGTTTATTATTGACTCTGGGAACCACCAGGAGACCCCTCCCTGAAGTTCTCAGGGCCAACTTAAGGCAGTACCTATAATGCCAACATGATTTTTGAGGCATGAAAGCAATATTTCATGGTTGACAGTGTCAAATGCTGCAGTTAAATCTAAAAGCACCAAAACAGTGGAGCAGCCTGAATCAACAGTTAAAATAAGGTCATTAAAACTCTTAAGAGTGCAGTCTCAGTGCTGTGACGTAACTTAAAGCCAGATTGAAATTTTTGTAAAATACCATTTGCATCCAGATAAGTTTGTATTTGAGCAAAAAAACAGTTTTTCCAAGATTTTTGATAAGAAAGGCAATTTAGAAATTGGTCTGTAGTTTGCCAGGACTTCAGAGTCCAGGTTTTGCTTCTTAAGGCTGAACAACAGCATGTTTAAAGGAACTTGGAACGCAGCCTGATGTCAGTGAGGAATTTATAATTGCCAGTATATGAGGCCCAATCGCGCCCAAAGCATCTTTGAGCAGTTTAGGAGGGAGACAATCAAGCGGACAATTAGAAGTTCTTAATTTATGCACAACATCAGAGAGGTCGCTAAGGGACACAGGTTCAAAATGCTCAAAGCCACAGAACACACAGAAGTAACACAGGGATCAACCACTTTGAAAGAAGAGGTTGAGTCCCTAATAGCAGTTATCTTGTCAACAAAAAATTTCAGAAAATTTTCACACAAAGTTTGAGAATGTACAACATAGTTTGAGTCAATAGGATTCAGAAGTCTATTTAAAACATTAAACAGAACTTGGGGTCTGTTATGATTTGTTGAAATCAAGTTTGACATGTATTCAGCTTTAGCACACTTCACAGCTTTCTGATAATTTGATAAACAGTCTCGCAAAATGCCCAAAGAAACATGAAGCTTGTCCTTTTTCCACCTCCTCTCTGCGCGTCTACATTCACGCCTAAGTGCACGAGTAGAGTCATTCAACCATGGCTCAGACACAGACTTAGATTTAACCATTTTCAAAGGAGCAAGCAGGTCTAAAATGGAGGAGCATGTAGAATTAAACATGCTAGTGGCCTCTTCAACAGAACAAGGTGATAAGTCCAGTGTGGGCACAAGATGAGTAAAAGCATTTGAGAATTCTTCTGCTGTCGACGGGCTCATACGCGCCAAGGCGCACGGTTTAGCTGGAGCGCACGGAAGTGTTAGTGAAAACAAAACTGGCAAATGGTCCGATATCTGCGTACTACAAAGATTATCAATGCCTACATTTAAACCATGAGACAACACGAGATCAAGTGTATGCCCCTTTTCATGAGTAGGGCCATTAACCCACTGTGTAAGATTAAAAGAATAGATGGCACAGTGCCTTGTGAAAGTACTAATACACCTTGAACTTTTGCACATTTTGTCATGTTTACAACCATAACCATAAATATTTATTTTGAATGTTTTACTGAAAGTTCACACACAAGTAACAGACAACGGTGAAGTGAAAGCAAAATGATACATGATTCTGTTATTTTACAAAAAATACAAAAGTGAAAAGTGGGGCGTGCATAAGTATTCATACAGCATGACTTAATACTTTGTGGAACCCCTTTTGCTGCAATAACAGCAGCAAGTCTTCTGGGGTATGACTACAAGGTTTGCACGTCTTGTGGTCATACCGCCTTTGCGATGCCCAATCCCGTCAGACCTTGGAAGCTAAGCAGGGTAGGGCTTGGTTAGTACTTGGATGGGAGACCGTTCAGTAACACCAGGAAGCCTAGTGAATGTAGTGAGTGAGTGAGTGGTTGGTGGTGGTGGCTGATGTGCGCAGACTGGTTGCCTCGCTTATCATCACTGAGTATGGAGTGAATGAATAATGCACCAAATTGTAAAGCGACTTTGAGCGTCTGGAAAAGCGCTACATAAGACTAATGCATTATTATTATTATTAGAGACTGACATTTTAGCCCATTCCTCTTTACAAACAACTCAAGCTCTGTCAAATTAGAAGGAGAGCGTTTGTGAACAGCAGTTTTCAGGTCTTTCCACAGATTTTCAATAGGATTTAGGTCAGGACTTTGACTGGGCCATTCTAACACATGAATATGTTTGTTTTTAAACCATTCCATTGTAGATTTAGCTTTGTGTTTAGGGTCATTGTCCTGCTGGAAGGTGAATCTCCGCCCCAGCCTCAATTCTCTTGCTGACTCCAGCAGGTTTCCTACAAAATGTCCCTGTATTTGGCTCCATCCATCTTCCCAACTATTCTTACAATCTTCCCAGTCCCCGCTGAGGAAAAGCAGCCCCATAGCATGATGCTCCCCCACCATATTTGACACTGGGGATGGTGCACTCAGGACGATGAGCAGTGTTAGGTTTGCTCCATACATAACGTTTTGCATTTGGGCCAAAAGTTACATTTTTGTCTCATCTGACCAAAGCACCTTCTTCCACATGGTAGCTGTGTCCTCCATATGACTTCTAGCAAACTTCAAACAGGATTTCTTATGGCCTCCTTTCAATAATGGCTTTCTACTTGCCACTCGTCCATGAAGGCCAGATTTGTGTAGAGACTTATAGTTGTCCCATGTACAGATTCCCCCAGCTCAGCGGCAGTACGTCACAGCTCCTCCAGAGTTATCTTGGGGCACTTGGTTACATTTCTGACCAGTGCTCTCCTTGTTCGGTCTGTTAGTTTAGGTGGACGCCCGTGTCTTGGTAAGTTCGCAGTGGTGCTATACTCTTTCCATTTCTGAATGATGGATTGAACAGTGCTCCGTGAGATGTTCAAATCTTGGGAAATCTTTGTATAACTTAACGCTGCTTTAAACTTCTCCACAGCTTTATCCCTGACCTCTCTGGTGAGCTCCTTGGCCTTCATGATGTTGTTTAGTGACCAATACACTCTGACCATAGCTCTGAGGCCCTCACAGAACAGCTGGAATTATACTGAGAGTAGATTACACACAGGTGGCCTCTATTTAATGGTTAGGGCAAGGTGTGAACATTCTGCAGTCATTAGGAATGTTATAAAGGCAATTTAATGCACTCAGAAAATGCTGTATGAATATTATGCACACCCCACTTTTCTATTTTCTATTTTTTGTAAAATAACAGAATCATGTATCATTTTGCTTTCACTTCACAGTCGTCTGTTACTTGTGTGTGAACTTTCAGTGAAACATTCAAAATAAAATCTTTATGTTTAGGGTTGTAAACATGACAAAATGTGCAAAAGTTCAAGGTGTATTAGTACTTTCACAAAGCACTGTATATCCTCAGACTGTAATCCCTTTAACAAAAAACAACTGTTTCAATATTTCTCGTTATTGTGAAATTTGCATTCATAAATGATATTTGTAACCAAAACATTGATGCAAAGAGAGATTTCTAAAACATGAAGAAGACCGAGCTGTGAAATGTCTCTGACTGTTTGTTTTAAGTGATAAAAGTGAAAGGTGCTTCTCCGTTACTGAACACAGACCAAAGGTGACCCCTGGTGGTTACCATTGGAGCTGTATGACCTTTGTGAATCTGTAATATGTGTCTTCTCTTCATCATCATTACATTAAACCTGGACACTACACTTGGGCATGAGATTGTTTTGTTGTTTCATTGTGTTCATGTTTGGTGCAGCTGTGAGGAAACTCCTGTTATGATCTGTACACAAAAACTGATTGATTTAATCATTTATAATCACCTAAACAGTGAATATCTTTATTGTCCAGTCGATGGATACATTTAGACCAGTGGTGCTAAACTCATTATGGATGGGAAACTGCAGGGGGACACCAGGAGGCCGGTGTGAATGGTTTGATTGGTGGTGCTTGGAGGGTTTGTTGGCACAGATGTGTGCCCATAGAAGTTTTTAGACTAGAAAGCTGATACAAATGTATTACTGTCCACATGTATTTAAATAAAATGTCCAAGTTAAAATAGCATTGAAATCAGATCTGGGAGAGTGGCCCACACTGTGTGGCTCAGTCATCAACTTTGGATGGAAAGTTTCCAAATCCACAGGTTCAAAAGTCTCTGATTATGTTTGTCCTTTCTGTTTCAAACTGAGAACAAGTCTATCTCTATAGTTTACCTTGATACAGAGTGATAGGAGCCTCATAAAGACAAACAAACCCTTCAAACCTTTCATTATACCAAATAAACCTGTGTTAATGGGCACACTTATCTGTGTCTAAAGGGCTAAGGTCGTTAATAACATCTTTCTGTCACGCTCTGAGCCGCTCACACCTGTTCCTTTATCAGGTGTTTATTCCTTTATTCAAAGTCTACGTGTCTCAGGACGTCCCTGTGGCTGCTGTGCTTCATCAGGGAGTTAAGTGCTTTAAAAGTAGAGTTGATTTATTGTGTGCAGCTCATGTCTCCCTACATTCAGAATCATATAGTTTTCAGCGACTACAGGAATAAATGATCAATAATCAGGTTCAAACTCAGACCAGAAAAGACCTGGACCAGGTCAGAGTAACTGTGTGTGAACAGAAGTCAGATACTTTGATATAAAGTTAACAGATGCATAAAGCGGTGCTGAGAGGGGCTCAGGGCAAATAATATAGTAGTGAAGCTTTAAATATTCCTGGACGACTGAGAGCCTTCAATATAGTAGGATTCATCAGCAGGCGATCATATATGAAGCATGAAGCCAAGTCTGTATTTATATCCTCAGACTATAATCCCTTTAACAACAAAACAACTGTTTCAATATTTCTCGTTATTGTGAAATATCCATGTCCTATTGGGAGGAGGCCTCGTGGAAGGCCCAGGACACGCTGGTGGGACTATGTCTCCGAGCTGGCCTGGTGTGGCCTCGGGGTCCCCCAGAACAGCTGGAGGAGGTGTGCGTGGATCGGGAAGTCTGGGCATCCCTGCTGAGACTGCTGCCCCCGTGACCCGCCCCCTAATAAAGCGGAAGAAAATGAATGGATGGATATTGTGAAATTTGCATTCATAAATGATATTTGTAACCAAAAACATTGATGCAAAGAGAGATTTCTAAAACATGAAGAAGACCGAGCTGTGAAATGTCTCTGACTGTTTGTTTTAAGTGATAAAAGTGAAAGGTGCTTCTCCGTTACTGAACACAGACCAAAGGTGACCCCTGGTGGTTACCATTGGAGCTGTATGACCTTTGTGAATCTGTAATATTTGTCTTCTCTTCATCATCATTACATTAAACCTGGACACTACACTTGGACATGAGATTGTTTTGTTGTTTCATTGTGTTCATGTTTGGTGCAGCTGTGAGGAAACTCCTGTTATGATCTGTACACAAAAACTGATTGATTTAATCATTTATAATCACCTAAACAGTGAATATCTTTATTGTCCAGTCGATGGATACATTTAGACCAGTGGTGCTAAACTCATTATGGATGGGAAACTGCAGGGGGACACCAGGAGGCCGGTGTGAATGGTTTGATTGGTGGTGCTTGGAGGGTTTGTTGGCACAGATGTGTGCCCATAGAAGTTTTTAGACTAGAAAAGCTGATACAAATGTATTACTGTCCACATGTATTTAAATAAAATGTCCAAGTTAAAATAGCATTGAAATCAGATCTGGGAGAGTGGCCCACACTGTGTGGCTCAGTCATCAACTTTGGATGGAAGGTTTCCAAATCCACGGGTTCAAAAGTCTCTGATTATGTTTGTCCTTTCTGTTTCAAACTGAGAACAAGTCTATCTTTATATCTCACCGCTTTGAGTGAGGCTGCACGGGCACCTTTTACACGCCGCCTCAAAAAGGAGGGAGATACAGACTCTCATTCATGTGTGTAGAGATGGAAACAGGGTCTGTAGGACTATGGTTGGATTTTTGGTAAAGATTCTTAAAGACTGTTACAGTGTATGGGAAAGATGTACCAATTCTTTTTGCAAAGAGCCGCATTGTATTAAACATATCCAGTCATGCAAAGAGCCGCACTCTGATTGGCCAAGAGCCGCATGCCTCGAGAGCTGCGTGTTCACCACCCCTGCTGAACACAGACCAAAGGTGACCCCTGGTGGTTATCATTGGAACTGTGTCGCCTTTTTGGATCTATAATATTTGTCTTCTCTTAATCCTCATTCCGTTTGCCTGGACACTACACTTGGGCATGAGATTGTTGTGTTGTTTCATTCTTTTCATGTTTGGTGCAGCTGTGAGGAAACTCCTGTTATGATGTTGGGCTGAACAAAACAACTGATTAATTCAATCATTTATAATCATCTAAACAGTGATTATATTGTAAACATCCATCCATTTTCTCCCTCTTTATCCGGGGCTGGGTCGCAGAGGCAGCGTCTGAGCCGAGATGCCCAGACTTCCCGATCCACGCATTGTCACAGAGAACGAAATCATGTTTGGAGCATCAACACTGTCATAGTTTGATGTCAAGTGCCACATAAACCCTAAAAACATTGGTTGAAAACAGCAGATAATCCCTTTTTTGGAGCGTTGGGGGAATCTTTGAGGCTGGTTGTGTGTTGTCCTTGAAATGTCTGTATGTATTGTGTATATTTCTCTTCTGTATTATTGTCTAAGTTCATGTTTGCTGATCTTACCTGCCTTATAGGACAACGGATAAAAATTAGTTACTGTGCTAACTCCGGCATATTTACATTGATGCTTTTTGCTGACGTGTTGATTAATATGTACTGTCCTAATTCAAATCAATAAATAAATAATAAAATACCCCCAGTGCAGTGTAAACATGTAGCTCATCTTGGCACCAGTGCAACATATTAATACAGTTATAGCAGCTCCGGGCAAATCATTGTAAAGTGCAGGGCAAGGACATACTGTCAGGTACATGGAGGTAGTGAAATAGTCCAGTTCAGAGCTATTGTTCCGGTGGATGTGGTTATTGTCCATGGGAGGGAGGCAGAGAGGACTGGAGGGCGGTGTTCTGCAGTCTTACAGCATGAGGATAACAGTGTTTCCCCTAGATTTACTGGTTTGGCAGGGGGGGTATGGTTACACGTGCACGTGCGCGGTCCGTGCACGCTGCCGGGTAAAATATAGTGTTTTAGCAAATGTTACTATTTGTAACAATTTATTGTTTGAATTTCTATAGACCCTTTAACTGCTGACATCATCAGTGACATCAGCTGGAGGCAGGAAGTGATCAAGAGAAATTAGATTAAACTAAAACTAGCGATTTTAAGTGTAAAACTACAACTGAAAAATGTGGTCCTGTTGTGGCTTAAGGTGCCAGAACAAGAGGAATGACATTTGAGACGATAAACTAAGATTTATCTGACATTTCCAAAAACAGTTAGACATTTGTTTAGCGTTACTATGACAACAGCTACAATGGAACTAGATGGGAATCTTACTTCCTGCCTCCAGCTAAGCCCAGAATGTTTACAAACAATTAAAGGGTCTATATGACACATAATTAATTCAGTGTAAGTAACTGTAAAGCATTTTGATGATGTAGGAAACAATACTAAGTTTGAGAAGGTTTGAGAATGTAACATACTATTATTAGATGAGCCTAATGTAGGCTACCATTATTTAATTTTCCCATGAGTGTTTGGATTTTCCTCATATTCATGTTTAATATTTATCAGTGAGTTCCACAGTTAATGATCTAATTGGACACATGTAATAAGTCTGTGTTCTGCTTAAAACAAGAGGAGACAAAATCAGCATTTAAGGCTAAGTTCAGGACTTTCTACAAAATCCAACAGCGCTAACTTCATTGACTTCATGTGAAACAGATGCTAACAGCTTCACCTAAACAGTTTAGGCTAAAGTCAACTGTTGCATTTAGCTTGGGTTGGATTTTCTTATTTACAAAATACCAGCGGGATTTAATTATAATTTTATTATCTAATCGCTATAGTTTAACTTACTCGCTCTGTGGCAGCTCTCTGCCCCGTTTCTCCGATCTTTTCTGGCGCAGCCTCCTCAAATAAACACGACCGCATGGCCTGGGTCACTGAGCGCAAAACGCGGACTGGATCCGTAAAAAACACGGACTCGGACTGGATTGAACAAGCGTAGTATCAGAATCAGAATCAGAATCAGAATGGGTTTTATTGCCATGGTTTGAGAACAGGTTCACAAACTAGGAATTTTTCTCGGTGCAAACGTGCGACATAGAACATATAACACAGTTAAGATAAAAATAAGCTAAAAAACTTTAAAACTATAAGGCTATTAAGGGCATGCGTGAAAAATATTAAATAAATAAGATAAAATAAAGTGACATATGACATATAGACAACAACAATTTGACATTGAACAACAGCGGGATTGTAAGAGATGTAGGCATATAAAGTGTGATTTAGTGATTTAGTGATAAGTGATAGCAGTGGGTCTAAGTGTGGACACACCACACAGTGCAAGTGCAGATACATCCATGAGTCTGTAACTAGGTTATTGGGTCTTGTTATTGTTCATGAGTCTGATGGCGGAGGGGAAAAACTGTTCAAGTGGCGGGAGGTCTGGGTCTGGATAGACCGTAGCCTCCTGCCCGAGGGGAGAGGGGTGAATAGTCCATGTCCAGGGTGAGGTCCTGGAGAGATGGGAGCTCACAGCCAATCACCTTCTCAGCAGCACGCACAATGCGCTGCAGTCGATGCCTGTCCCGTTCTGTAGCGCCGGGCTACCACACGGTGATGGAGGAGGTGAGGATGGACCACACGGTGATGGAGGAGGTGAGGATGGACTCGATGATGGCCGTGTAGAACTACACCAGCATCTTGGTCGGCAGCTTAAGTTTCCTCAGCTGCCGCAGGAAGAACATCCTCTGCTGGGCCTTCTTGATGAGGGAGCTGATGGTCGGCTCCCATCTGAGGTCCTGGGTGATGGTGGTGCCCAGGAAACGGAAGGAGTCCACGATGGAGATGGGGGTGGGAGAGACTATCAGGGACTGATAGTCTAGTAACTCATAAAATAAAAACCGGAATGGATTTACGGAACGGATTTGGTAAAGACGCTGGTTTTATCGATGGGTGATTAGCGCTGCATAATAAAAGACTATCGTCCTGAGAGGGTGGGGGGCGCTGATGGCGGGGCGGCCCGCCCTGCCTGTATAATGGTAGGGGAAACACTGATACAGGCTGCTGGACAGTCTTGTTCTCCCAGACTGTATAGACCGACCTGTACCTCCTACCTCAAGGCAGCAGAAGGAACAGGTGATGAGCAGGGTGGTGGTGCTCATGCAGGATGTTCTGCACTCTCCTCAGTCATCGTGTGTTGTAGATGGTGTCGATGATTTCCCATCCTGTTTTCACCACTCTCTGGAGAGCCTGCTGGTCCACCTTAGAGCAGCTGCTGAACCACACTAGGAATCAGTAAGAACGCTGCTGATGCCGCAGTTGTAAAAGTTCATCATGGAGATCTGGCTACTACTCAGCTTCCTCAAAGAGACGTTGTTGGACCTTCCCCAGCGCTGAGGCAATATGAGTGCCCCAGGATAGGTCCTCTGTTATCGTCACCCCCAGAAATTTAAAACTGCTCACCCTGCTCATTGTTGTTGTTGTTAATGTGACCGTGTTTCTCCCCTTTAAGTTGTGAAACATGCTTATAAACTCTTCTGATGTAACCACCTAAATGTATTCTTTAGTGGATATCGTTTAACTTACATGAGTAATACCGTATGTGTTCAGGAGAGGGTGCTGCAGGTGTAATGGTGTCAATATAGACAGGTTAAAATTCTGGTAATGGGTTTTGAGCGCCACGGTGTGGCATGGTGTGGGAGTGCTGTGTATATATTGTCCCACTTTTTCGTTGTATATGTTTTATGTACCTGGTTGAGTGTGCGTTAGTTTGTCTTGTGTATTTTACTTTGTCGGTCCAACGCTTGGAACATCCGGTCTAGGGGTATATAGGGATAGCTCCTCCTCTCCTCCCTCTCTTGTTTCTGTGTCTTGAGAGAAGACCACGTTGGGTCGACACCCCATGATATTGGGCTAACGCCATTTATTGATTTCTGTCACCAGAAATAAACGGAGCTGGAGCGTTGCTCACTCCCAACACAGCCTGGTCTCCTCTACATTAATGAGAGCACCATACACAACGCAGAGCAACACAACATAGGTCACATTGGTGCCGTGACTCCGTTTCGAACTGGACCAGACGTCGCTGGGTCCACGGTGTCTAGTAGTTGGGCTCCAGGACGGTTCTCCTGTGCCATCGCCGCCTCGCCACTGGGAGCCGCCATCGCCACACGAGGGGCTGTTCGCGCTCAGACCATCGGGGCGGGGAAACTACATCGTCGACGTCAGCGTCTTCTTCACGCCGCTGACATGGACTCGGAGGAGCTGCACACGCCTGCCATGGCCGGCAGGGGACGCGGAGCTCTGGTGTCTCCTCTCCCGTTTCCTTTAAGTGATGTGGGTGTTAATGTAGCTCGGGGCAGAGCTGTGCCTCGTAATATGAATAACGTGAGTTTTGGTCTGCCTAAGTGCAGCACGGGACATGTATCTGATGATGAAACTGTGGGGGGAATGAACCAGATGGGTGAAATGATGCAACAGATGGGTCACATGTTAGCTGATAATATTGTGTCTAGGTTGAACACGTCTAGCTCATCCGCCGAGTCTCCCAGGGCTCCTGATTCGCCTCCACAGGCAAATGATACCATGTATAGTAGTAGTTTGAACCTTTCAAATGTCACGTTTATTGAAAAGGGTGCCAAAGAGCCACCGGTGTATAGAGGGGATGGTTCAGATGTGTTGGCCATCGATGAATGGGAAGATTTGATGAAGGTTTATCTCCGCAAAAGTAATGTTCCTGTTGAATGCAGAACGGAGGAAATCCTTATCTATTTAAAGGGCAAAGCTAGAAATCTCGTGAAGCTGGGTATTAAAAATGGGGTCTGAATTCCACGCAGGGGCCCGATGCTATTTACGGTCTTTGCGTAAACATTTTGGTGCTGGGCTGTGCTCCTCGGTCCCTCTCGCTGATTTTTACTCCATTCGCCCCACGGTTAATGAGGATCCGTATGATTTTTGGTTACAGTTAAACAATGCTGCGGACACTGCCATTAGCTGCCTCGCGGGGCTGGGGAAATTCTCCGATATTCTGGGGAGGACGTGTCTTATGAATAATTATTCATAAGACACTGCCCGAACAAAGAGCTTTCTTACACATTCCGGTCTAAGACTATCGATAAGTGGTCGGCTCGCGATGTCCAGGAGGTGCTGGACGAGTACCATTTAGAAAATAGCTCTAGAAGAGCCGGTGTAATGAATACGGTTGCTGTGAATAAAGGTGATATTTCCGTTGATGTACTTCCCACTGCTAACGTATCTGACCACTCAATGCTTGAGAAGCTAGCCACCATGTTGGAAAAGGTTTTATCGCAAACTCAAGATGGCGCCCAGGTTGCCCAGAGGCCGCGTCGTGACGCACGGTCTCCCAGAATAGACGGTTCAAATAGCATGCCGTGTGCGGTCTGTAGAGATGTGTCCCACACCACATACACACATTGTTGGAAGCATAAACTGTGTTTTCGGTGCCATGCTTGTTCCCGGGGCGTTAACACTTCTCCCTCAGGGCCTCAGGGAAACTAGATGGGGATTCTTCACCTCCCACAATGGACAGTGCGGTACATCTTGGTTCCGGGCGTGCAGCTTACAGCGACAAAGTGCCGCTGGGCAAGACACCAGTTGTACAGGTGTTACAAAGACTTTCTGAAACCGACTCATTATTTCACACGGACGTTATCATGGACAACGGTTACGTCATCAAGGCCTTAGTGGACAGTGGATCTATGGCGTGCACTATTAGCGAAGAGACTGATTCGATGCTGAAGAGGGATTATCCGGAGATTGACAGGAAGCGAGCGGATGAGTATGTCATCGTGGGCTGCGGAGGTCAACCGGTAATGCCCACTGCTCTGTACGACCTCTCTGTTCTAGTGTACGGTATCAAAGTCACCGTCCCAGTCCTAGTAGTACCAGGCCAGTCCGACAGCATGATCTTGGGAAGCAATGTCTTGAAGTGGCTCATGAGGCGGATCGAAGATGGAGAAATAGACTCGAGTAAAATGGGCGCTTTTGGGAAAGAGCTACCCCAGCTGCTGTCACTGTTGTCCCATACAGTGCACCGTACTGACACTTCGCCTTTGGATTTTGGGACTGCAAAATTAAAAAGATGTGTCACGTTACAGCCTTTGACTGAACATTTGGTGTGGGCTAAGTTACCGTCTGTAGACGCTTCGGCGGTGGGGAGCTCGGTCATCGTAGAACCCACTCGATCTAAAACGAGACCAGCGCAGATCTTGGTGGGGAGAGTTGTCACCACTCTGTATGGGGATGGGTGGGTTCCCGTTAAAATAGTTAATCCCACGGAGAAAGCACTCACTCTGAAGAAAAATGCCAAACTCGTGGATGTTTCGCCTAATTTGTCAGTACAAGATCTACCGGAGCCACAACGAGTTCAGTCAAATATCCAGCGCACGACGGAGACTCCAGTTTTGAAAACTGAGAACGAGATAAACAAGACTCTCATGGACATGGGACTCTCAGAAGTTGATATCACGTCGGGTGAAGTGTCCTTGAAGTGGAAAAACAAGCTACTCAACCTGATCGAACGATACGACTCCACATTCTCAAGGCACAAGATGGATTGTGGAGAGGCGAAAGACTTTGTGCACAGGATACGGTTGATGGATGACAAGCCGTTCAGACTTCCATACCGGCGTGTCCCTCCTTGTCATTATGAAAAATTGAGGACAGCTTTGAACGAGATGGAGGAAGTCGGGATCATCAAGAAGTCCCAGAGCGAGTATGCGTCTCCTCTAGTTCTCGTCGTGAAACCCAATGGTGATTTACGCACACCCCTTGCCCCACCAGACCGATGCGCTCGCTGCGCTTGGGGCAATGTGTTCTTCTCCACCATGGATCTCACCTCGGGGTTTTACAACGTTCCACTACACGAGGATGACAAACGGTACACCGCCTTCTCCTCCCCGTTCAGGCTGCACGAGTATAACAGGATGCCCCAAGGACTGACCAACAGCCCCGCGACGTTCATGCGCATGATGATGTCGATCTTCGGTGACAAAAACTTTACCAGCCTGTTGTGTTACCTGGACGACTTGATGGTGTTTGCGCCGTCCGAACAGATTGCGCTAGAACGTCTGGAGATGGTATTTTCTCGGTTAGCTGCAAACAATCTTAAGCTTTCCCCCAAGAAATGTCATTTCCTCCGGCGTTCTGTAAAGTTTTTGGGCCACATCGTCTGCGAAGAGGGCATGAAAACCGATCCCAGTAAAGTCCAGGCCATCAGGGACATTAGGGAATCAGACCTCATGGAGGCAGACGGTAAAACCCCCTGCGCTAAAAAGATTAGGTCCTTTTTAGGCATGGCCTTTTATTACCACCACTTTATTGAAGGCTGTTCAGCCAAGGCTAGGCCCCTGTTTAGTCTCGTGTCAGAACCCTCCACTTCCAAGACAAAGGGTAGACCTCCCAAGCCTAAGTTCAAGAAAGGTTTAGTGAGATTGACCCCCACTGACTGGACTGACGACTGTAGAGAAGCTTTTGAGACCCTCAAACATGATTTGATACACAGTGTGACGTTGGCTCATCCAGATTTCAACGCCCCTTTTATCCTAGCTGTTGACGCTTCTTTCGACGGGATAGGCGCTATTCTTTCGCAATTGCCACCTGGTAGTAAGATCGCCAGACCAGTGGCTTTTGCCAGTAAAACTTTGTCTCAAGCCCAGTTGAATTATCCAGCTCACCGCCTGGAGTTTTTAGCTCTTAAGTGGGCTGTATGCGACAAATTTGGCCATTGGTTAAAGGGACGGACCTTCTCTGTTTGGACTGATAATAATCCACTGACTTATATATTGACTAAGCCCAAACTTGACGCTTGCGAACAGAGGTGGGCAGGGCCGGAGTGGGACTCATTTTAGGCCTGGGAATTGTGGCTGAGACCGGCCCCCAGTGCGCGCGAAGCGCGCCTGCTCTGACAAAGAAGGCTGCAAAAAGGTTGCCTCAAAACAACACTTATTAATCTATTGTTCAAAGCTCTGCTTTAACCATGTTACAATGAAAAGCATTTATTTATTTTCTAAGATTTGGCTACATTCTTTTTAACAGTTAACATTTATTGTAAATTATTAATAAGAGAAAAATAAACTCAATTGAATCATAAATAGAATATAGGTACATTCAACTATTATCCTCTTATCAAGACTAAACAAAGACCAGGGCTATTTAATCACATTGTATAATGGGGCAGATTTTTCTGGGCCGATCATTTGGCATATTTTTGAAATAAATTAGAATGTTATTATCATCATTGCTTGAATAGTATTAGGTGTAAACATAAACATTGAATTTATATTCCAGAATTTTTATAAACCACAATGATAATAATAAACCAGGACTACTCAGAACTAAACCATGACAAAATCAATGCAAAAAAGGCAACATCAGGGCTAGAGCAGGACTAAACACATCTGAACCAGGCCAAAGGCAATACAGAATAAGACAGTTTCATGTGAGGAGCTTCTCAAACATGAGACTCTGCCCAGTCCTCACAGCTGAGCAGACACCTGTGGAGCCTGTTCTCATGTCCAGACCTCGCACTTTATGATAAAACTCAGTAAATGAAGCTCCTGTGAGATGGCGTGTTCGTGTTTGCATTGTCATTTATTCAGCTTCTACTCATAACTCCTACCATCGCAAAGACAGCATCTCTGCTGCACTTGTATCTTTCCCACAACGCAGAAGCTACAAAATGCACAGTCTGTCAAATGAATGATTGAGATATTATTTGGCTCAGTTAGAGTCCAGATAGCGAGGTTTAACGCGCGTATTGACCGGTTAACAAGACTCGTGCTGCCGGTGCAGTTTTCCTCAAACTCACGCACCATCGGCTTCGTCACATCACCCACAAACACAAACATCTGTTCCTTACCTTGGAGAAGCTGGTCAGGCCCTTTGTAACAATGAAGACAGGGAAACGCCTTCCACCTCCCGCTGACGGTCCTGCTTCTGCATGTGATAATCCAAACAAAACTCCCAAAACACGATGCACATGGCCCTTGTGCTTCGGTTTGGTGAAATCTGTCAGTCCGTCCAACGATAAGCTCCTGTTGTCTTAGTTAAAAGTCCTTTTACCCCGTTTGACAGAGACATGTTTTCATTTGAGCAGCTGTGGCGGGTGATGGTCGCAGAGCCGCAGACACTGCTGCGCAAAGCGGTGCGGATGCTCCACGACAGTGGCGCCAATCATGCCCAATGTTTTTATGGAAAATGAGGACTGGGCCATATTTGATTGTTTGGCGGGCCGGATCTACCCTCCGGGATCGGCCGAGTCCCAGTCGCCCGATATACTGCTCAGCCCAGTGAGGGCTGCTACACCGCAGCGTGCTGCCAGGCAAAATCAGTGGCCAGACCGGCCCTTTCCCCGACCGGCCCTTCGGGAAATCGCCCGACTCTCCCGATTAGCCACGCCGGCACTGGAGGTGGGTAGCGAAGTTAGCGGCGTATAGCTTCGATCTTAACTATGTCCCGGGCACTAAGAACGTAGTTGCTGATGCAATTAGTAGGGAGCCATTTGTTAAGTCCTGCGTGACCCACCGTCTCGTTTCTGAACCGTATTCTCATCTGCTCGCCCAAGTTAGTGAGTTAGCGGACCAGCGAGTCCAGGACGCGTTTAGGTGCACGAACAACTGTCAACGCGTAGACCAGCCTGGGGATTCTGCCAATTCGCTTTTCCCACAGCCATCTCTGTCCCTCGAAGAAGTCCAAGCGGTGTTAAGCGCCCAGAGTGAAGGGGACGCCAGTCCGTTGCGTGTCACTTGTGCTGATGTCCCGCAACTAGCGTGTATCACCGACAGTGCTTCGCTCCCGCTGAGCCAGCTTGTGTCCATGCAAGAACAGGACGGCACCCTGAGTAGAGTCTTCTATTATGTGCAAAGGCGGAAAGACCCACCAAGCGTGAGCGCACGTGAACCAGGTGGTGTGAAGAACCTACTTAAACACTGGGCGAAGCTGTCTATCAGGGACGGATTGTTGTTCCGGTCGAAGAGAGACAACAAAATGAAAGTGACGCTCCATCAGTTCGTTGTACCGAGCGCCTTGAAACAACAAGTCCTCACTGGCCTCCACGATTCATTGGGCCACCAGGGCCAAGCGCGGACGCTGTCTCTGGCCAGGCAAAGGTTTTTCTGGATAGGGATGGAAAGGGACGTCATCAACCACGTCAGGAAATTCTTCAGATGCATCGTCGGTAAAACGCCTGAACCACACGGACGTGCTCCCTTGGAAAGCATCCAAACCTCGGAACCGATGGAGTTGGTTTGCATCGACTTCTGGACTGCTGAACAAACGGACAAGAAATGCGTCGATGTTTTGGTCGTAACTGACCACTTTTCGAAATTGGCACACGCATTTCCCTGCAAGAACCAATCGGCTAAACAAGTCGCCCGCCGATTGTGGAATGACTTTTTCTGTGTGTATGGCTTCCCAAAGCGCATCCATTCAGACCAAGGTGCAAACTTCGAGAGCAGTCTCATGAAAGAACTTTTGACGCTGTCTGGGGTCCAGAAATCTCACACGACGCCATACCATCCTATGGGGAATGGCATCACAGAACGGTTCAACAGGACTCTGGGGAACATGATCCGTGCTTTGCCCCCGCAGTCGAAAGCAAGATGGCCCCAGATGTTGCAAATGCTGACTTTTTGTTACAACTGCACAGAACATGAGACTACGGGGTTTGCGCCCTTCTACCTCATGTTTGGGAGAGTTCCACGCTTGCCAGTCGATATCGTTTTCCAGCATGTGCTCGAAGGCACACCTGTCGTTGACCACCATGAGTTTATTGCAGCTTTGAGGCGGGATTTAGCTGAGGCATCGCGCATTGCTCTTCAGAACAGTAGGACAGCTCAGGCCCGTCAGACGGAAAACTACAATCGTAAGGCTAAGGGCGCGGCCCTTGTCGTGGGTGATCAAGTTTTACTCGCAAATCGAGGGGAGAGAGGGAAGCGGAAAGTTGCGGACAAATGGGTTTCGACGGTGTTTGAAGTTATCTCCGTGAGACCGGGCGTAAATGTCTACTCCATCAAAGACCCTGACACTCAGAAAGTCAAAACGGTACATAGAAATCTTCTACTCCCTGTCAGTTTCCTTTCGTCGAATGTAGAGAGCCCATGTGCGTCTAATTGCTCCTCATTAGCGAACGACGAACCAGAAATTCCTGTTGAGACACAGGACAGTGAGACTAGGACGATTAATTGGCTTTTGAACACTGAAAATGGTTCTTACCAGAGTGTAGAAGCGAGTCTAGTCGACGAAGAGACCGTGTCTGATCCGTTTGCTGAGTCTGATGTGGATTCTGTGGCGTTGAGTCCGTGTGACAGCGCTTCTGTCTGTGTTGGATCTGATGGCGCGCGCTCTCAATTGCCAATTAGCGTGGGCGACCACACCCTACCTGAGGATCAATCAGAACTAGCCTCTGCAGCAGTAGTGACGTGTGACGCAGTTGCTGACGCGCAACTGTTACCTGTGCGTACCAGAGCTGGCAGACTGGTTAACCCCCCGCTCGGTTAATTTGTGAAATGAATGGACAAAGAGTAGAGTCAGGGGGCCATCACAACCTGTGAGATTCGTTCTCTCTTTTGTAAATAGTATGTTCATGCAAGGGAAGGCTTACCAGCTCCCATTAGTTTTGTGTTAGGGAGGTTATGTAACTCCCATTAAGAGAAAGAGGTGTGAAATTATTATTTTTTTTCAAGAGTTTCGCTGCAGTACGAGGGGTGTAAACGGCACTCTTCATTCCCGCGCGGGGTAGAGCTCTACTCTGTGCGATCCCTTGGGATGGGTTATTCCGGTTTTGGGGTTACTCTTGTATATATTTTTTTCCTCTTCTTTCTGTCTTTTTGTTCTACACCCCCGATTACTCAGAATTTTGGGGGTTGTATTTAATGGTGTCAATATAGACAGGTTAAAATTCTGGTAATGGGTTTTGAGCGCCACGGTGTGGCATGGTGTGGCATGGTGTGGGAGTGCCCCAAGTAAGTGTTACTCGGGGCTGTGTATATATTGTCCCACTTTTTCGTTGTATATGTTTTATGTACCTGGTTGAGTGTGCGTTAGTTTGTCTTGTGTATTTTACTTTGTCGGTCCAACGCTTGGAACATCCGGTCTGGGAGTATATAGGGATGGCTCCTCCTTTTCCTCCCTCTCTTGTTTCTGTGTCTTGAGAGAAGGTGAGCGGGTTTTAGGCATCGTTAGCCATCACATTGTTAAAACTTATATCATATGGTTTTAATCTGTCTTTTATGTTGTATATATTGTTTTATTGTTATTCGTGTCAATATTTGTTACTTACGTGTTTCTGTTTTTGTTTTATGTCCAAAGACCACGTTGGGTCGACACCCCATGATATTGGGCTAACGCCATTTATTGATTTCTGTCACCAGAAATAAACGGAGCTGGAGCGTTGCTCACTCCCAACACAGCCTGGTCTCCTCTACATTAATGAGAGCACCATACACAACGCAGAGCAATACAACATAGGTCACACAGGCTTTGATGTAACAAGAGAGCACACTAAGGCACTTCAAGATAAATAAAGAAAATAAAAAAATATGACTCAATTATGTTAATAACAGTGTATTCTGGGGTTTTAGGGCAATGCTAATCGCAAGAGGCTCTGGAGGAGAAGATTCGTCCATTTTCTGTTTGTCTTTTCTCCAGTGGAGTCAAACTTGTTTATTCACACAGTTAAGCCGCATAAACTTATTTAAAAAGATCATTCTCCAAATAAATCAAACTGCTGTTTGAAGTGTTTGAAATGATCCTCACGTCTCCAGTGAAATGAGTTAAAATGGAGGAAAATTCAAAGAAGCATCAAAAATATACTTCTAAAATATAAATACCACCCCTAAATAAATGATGCATAAATGCGATCATTGCAATGAATTCATAATTATAAAGGCTGTGTTTGTTTCCCAGACCACCAGGGGCAGCAGAGGAGAAGAGATTGAGCTTGATGTTGGATGTTTGTAAATAACTGTCAGAGCTCTGCAGCTTCACTGAGTTTAAATGAATAGAGGAAAACACAAATTCACAGATGAATTGCTATAAAATCTATAGTTACACTGTAACCCATCGGTCACAATAGTGACCATAAAAGAAAATCTCGTTTATCCATCCATCCATTTTCTTCCACTTGTCAGTTGCCGGGTTGTGGATCCCATTGCACCAGCCCAGCTGGTGACCCACCACCTGCAGCTCCTCCTGCAGGTGTGGGTCACCAGAAGGACGGCCTCATGGTTCTAACCGGGCCTGTTGGTCTCTCATAAGGAGATTCTGAACCGCTCTTTGTCTGACCCGTCACCTAGGACCTGTTTGCCCTGGGAGACCCTACCAGGGGCACCAAGCCCCCGACCACAGAGCTCCAGGATCATTCAGGCTCAAACCCTCCACCACGTTAAGGCGGCGGCTCCAGGAGGGGGAAATCTCATTTATTAGGCTCTAAAAATGTTACTGTGATTTGTCAAGACATTTCCATTAAATATTGAAATAATACAATATATGGATGAAACATGTGCAGTGTCACATTTTTAGAGAAAATTGTCACATGACCAGAGGTGTTTACTTCCTGGTCGCACCTTGAGAGGAAGATGGCTGCCGCAAAGCTCCCAAGCAAAGGTTAGTAAAGTATGTTAAAATTAACATAGGACAAAGATTTTTAGTACACATTATCTTTATGTTGTCTAGTAATAATATAGGCATTTGCAATTACTCAAATTGGTTTGGTGTGTTCAGAAAATGAGTGAATATCTTTACGGTCACAATAGTGACCGAGAGGATAACATGTACTGTAGGCCTACACACATACTTCTATACATTTCCTAACTTTTACTTTTTTCTTTCTTTTATATTCACTTCAAGTGAAGTTCTGGATATTTGGATCTAGGTGATGGCCCAGACAAGGCATGCAACATTGCACTTATTCCTCAAAGCGGTAAAGATGCAATCCTCAATGATTGTGCAGTGATGGGTCAGATATGGACTATGATGGCGAGAGAGGCCATTTGTCAAACAGGATGTTGAAGAAGAAGAAGAAGAGACATGGTCACAAAGTGCTTACAGACAGTTTCACATTTACTCCACACTCGGTGGAGGTAAACTGCGTTTGTAGCTTCAGTTTGCCCTGGGGGAGACTGACAGAAATGCTGTCGCGACTGCACACATCTGCACCAACTCTGACCACCATCATTCATTCACACACACATCATTCATCCTGGTCTATTGTACATGTTTTTAATGGTAGGGGAAGCCGGATACCTGGAGGAAACCTACACAGGAGAACATGCAAACTCCACACAGAAAGGCACAGACAGGTGGGAATCGAACCAGGGACCTGAAGCAAGAGCCCTAACCACTGCACTAGCCCTCCCTTACCACCTGGCACTGTTGAGAATGGAGAGTGCAGACCCTCTAGGAGGCATACCAGGCAGCCACAAGAGCCAAGGGCAAAACTACAGGATCATGAGAGAAACAACAACATCAGATGGACCAGCACTCCCCACCACCTCATATCCACCACCCTCAACTGTTGAAGAGCCAAGGATCTCCAGCCATCAGGAACAAGTCTGAAGAACCTGAGAGGTCCTTTAGCTCAAAGCCACTATCCCATGAAGGAGATCGATTCTGGAGGCTTCTGTAAAACCTCTGGAAAGATAAGACTCTCACTGGCTAATCAACACAACTGGTTCCTCGTTTGTCATTTTTGTGACAAACCTTTGCATGTGACAAACACAAGCCTCAGTGCACACTGAGGGTTCCAAGACATCCCATCAAAAGCAGAAAAGAAGATGGAAGTGAATGTATATGGATGAAAGGTCCAACAAATGAAGAAAATGGAAGTAGTGTTTTTGGGGAATGGTCCACTGAGTAGACATATTGCACCACAGTGAGACTGACAGATCAAATATCAGATCATTCACTGTTTTGATTATACTGCAAAATAGTAAACAAATCAAGAACTTAGGTCTGAAGCCTATACCTGCCTTTAATCTACTGTATCTTGACATAGAATATATTTTGAGGCCTTTACGTATTATTAAATGTTATTAAATATTTTATGTTCAATGTGAATGAATCACACGAGAGGAATGTTGCTCTAAAATGTTATATCACAAATAATACTGCACAAGTACAATAACTAACCCAATACCTAAAAGTAACGTACTTAACTTACTTAGTTACATTTGAATAAAGAAACAATGTAAATATATTTTGATGTTTATTTTTTCACATCATCCTTGTTTTAAATAAAAATGCACTTTCGCACATTATTAACACATTATTCCACTGGTCACAAATGTATGTCATAAAACCTTTTCATCAATTTCCTCACATTACAACAAACAAACAAATATTGATTATTTCAAAGGTTCCCGATGACACTTGATTTGGATATTTTCATGTCTCGAAACGATTTGGGATTAAATGGGTTAAGTTCATTTTAATTTAAAAACACTACAAGACACGACCTAACCTGAGTTTTATAAAGTGTAAAATCCTATTTCATTTTATTTTTGTGTTCTTATTGTGTATTTTGGTCCTGATGTTGCATTTTTAGTTACTCAGTTCTCTTAGTACCCACGAAAACATTTCACCGGGTACTTTTTTACTATTGCTAGGGTAAATATTCCTATAATAATACATCTGAATTGTGGTTAAATAAAGTCTTATATAAAAAAATATTTAAAAAATCCTCAGTTTACTGGAATGGAAATGTTTCTAATGTATAATTGCTTAGATATTGATGCATTAAAATAACGTGATACGGCGCTAAAACAGTGTTAAATTTGCCTCACAGAGTTTCAGTGTTTGCTCAGGTTTTTGTCCAAACACATTGATTTTTGTCGGGGCTGACGGACGGGACGGGGCAGAGGGGACGGGGTCAGCTCAGGAGAAAAGCAGCGGAGCATTTGGAGCTGAACCTCACTCAGAGATGGGACGTCCCGGCAGCAGCGCGGCCTGGGCCCTGCTCCTGTTCACGGCTTTGAGCCTCAGGGCCAATGCAGAACCGTGAGTAATAAATCTCTCAGATTTACTTTTAAATGGATTTAGAACTGGGATTTATCTGCGTCAGATGCCCTCCCCTTTTCTGATACAATATTATAAGCTACAGTATATTTATTTGTGTGACTTTTTAAAGAGAGGAACCCACAGAGGACCTTATCTTTTATTCTCCGGCTGATCTGTGAGGCCATCTGACTTTTTGTGTTTTATTGGTAAAACATTGGTTCTTTTAGTAATACTTTTATCACTATAACTAGGCCTGGGTACTGTTACATTATTTTCAATACTGATACCTGAACGATACTTTTCAATACTGAGACTAAAATATTTGTCGTCTAGAACCAGAAAACAGAACAATAATGTGTGGAAGATTTGCACATTTACAGTATCAGGTTCATCTCCAATGTCAAGAAATGTGGTTAGTCAGGGTTAGGTTGTACGGGAATGTTTTTGATGTCAACACCCTTGACTTAAAGCAGTACTAAGTACCTCGTGCCCCTAGAGGCCATAAGCGCCACTGCAGGTGTCGTAATATGTTGTGTTCTTCACTCATTAATTGTCCGTGAGAGTAAATACTACGCTGACAGAAAAGACAAAGGGACAGAGGGACATTGTTCATCCAATTACACAATGGAGATCTTTTTTTTCACTCAAACTTAGCTGTAAATACTGTTTAAGTGGCGCTAGCCCGCAGTTAGCTTTGCCCGTTAGCCTGTTAGCTTCTTCTTCGTGATTCCATTAGTGTGTAGGAAAATTGCAATTGTGGTTTTCTGGTCAGAGACACCAGGGGGAGATGAAAGACCCCCCAATCATCCCATTAACATTGTATTACCCCCAGAGGACTATGGAAAGGATTTATTAAGGTCAACAAGTTACATAGTTCTGCTTTAACTATTCATGTTACATCCCTGCCATACATGTTGTAATCTCATATTTCTGGTTAATAAAGGAAAACAAAATCTTATTCTAAACGTTCTTCTTCTGTCCTCGTGGATGCAGGAAGTTCCTGGTGGTGGTGCCCGCGGTGGTGGAGTCCGGTACTGAGGTCCAGTTCTGCCTCAGCCTCCTGCAGCTGCCGGAGGAGCAGGAGTTCACGGTCACGGTGACTCTGGAGTCCGGCGGAGAGAGGAAAACTATCTACAGTCAGTCTTACGATGAGGACAAGCACCACTGCAGCACCTTCCAGGTCAGACGCCCTTTAATGAGCCCAACAAACTGATGACAAAGCACTACAGTATTTATGTTAAAGGCTTCTCCTGTTGCCAATACAAAACCTGCTCCACATAGAAAACCCTGCAGTTGTGTTTTCTCATGTTTTCCAGGCTCCGGTGGTGGAGAACTCGGACATCCAGAACTTGGAAGTGGAGGTGCAGGGGAAACAGTTTAATAAGAAAGAGACGAGAAAGATCCAGATCCAAAACTACGGCGTGAAGACGTTCATACAGACGGACAAGCCGCTGTACCTGCCCGGACAGATGGTGAGCGGCAGAGTGGTTAGCCCGTGGTCAGGGGTTCGTGTCCTGATCTGTCTGTCTTTGTCCCCAGTGCATTTCCGGGTGGTGACGCTGGACTCCAGGCTGCGTCCGGCCGTGGGTTCGGTGAGTGAAGCCGTTTATCAGTCTGAGTAAATGTTTGGCCGCTGTTGAAATGACTCGGGGTAAAGTGCACAGGCGTGGGATGGTTCTCAGATTTGGGGCATTTCTGCTAAATAAATGTTGACTCTGACGACAACAGCAGGGCCGGCCCGAGACAATCTGAGGCAAGATTAACCTCGATTTATAACTTACTGTTGGATCTAACCGTGTTTTCTGCTTCTGTTTCAGTACGACGTCATTGAGATAAAGGTAAAGTCTTCCCTCTCACAGAAATGAAGTTAGTGTTAGACAGAACATTATCATCACTCATTAAAATCAATCAGGACCCGCTGGACAACCGCGTGGCACAGTGGTTAGAGCGCAGCTCCGAGGGGAAGATCCTGCAGCTCTCCTACGACCTCACCCCAGAGGCCAGAGAGGGGTATTACAGCGTGTCTGTGACCTCGGGCAGATCCACCAACACACACAGATTCCAGGTCGAGAAATATGGTGAGAATACTACAGTACAATTACTACTACTACTACTGCTACTGCTGCTACCGCTACTACTGCTACTGCTACTACTGCTGCTACCACTACTGCTACCACTACTGCTGCTACTGCTACTGCTGCTACTGCTACTGCTACTGCTGCTACTGCTGCTACTGCTACCACTATTACTGCTACTGCTACTACTGCTACTGCTACTACTGTTACTACTGCTACTATTGCTACTGCTACTCCTGCTACTGCTACTGCTACTGCTTTGTGCGAAGGTGGTGCGTTCTCTCGTTGTTTCCGAAATGTCCGTGTCCCGACATCTGTTAGCAGCTAATGCTACAAACAACAGCAGGCTAACGCACACGTGTGGCTCGCCTTCAGGCCGATCACACAGGAAGGGGAGGAGTTTCTCACAGCTCTGCTCGGAGGGGGCTGTTTTCAGTGAGAGCGCAGGGAAACAGTGAATCAGTGACGATCCTCATGAGAATAATGTGTAATCGATGAAACAGAAAGACTCCACTCGGTTTATGAATGTTTCTGATTTACTGAACTCTGTTTCTCCTCCAGTTCTCCCAAAGTTCTCTGTGGAAATCAAAGCTCCGACTGAAGTCAGCATAGCGGTGGAACAGGTGGAGTTCCAAGTGTGTGCGAAGTGAGTCACTCATATAAAACATCCGTGAAGTTTGCTTTGACACAAACTCCAGCAGAATGATTTATTGATGATTTATTGATGATTTATTGATGATTTATTGATCTCCTGCAGATACACGTTTGGCCAGTCGGTGCCGGGGTCAGTGGAGGTTCTGATGTGCAGACATTACGGTTCTGTTGGACAAAGATACTACTTTATGCCTGCGTGCCTTAAAGAACAGAAGCAGGTAAACAAAACTACTACTACTACTACTAATACTACCACTACTACTACTACTACTACCACTACTACTACCACTACTACTACCACTACTACTACTACTACTACTACCACCACCACTACAGTACAACTACTGCTGCTGCTCTTCCTGGTAGATAGCCCAGGAGAAGGGGAGAGTCTTATAGGGGCAATGCAGGACAGGACTTGGCCTGAATATGTTAGAGTGAACTCTCCTGCAAAAATATCACTTTGACCATCGAGCAAGTTTTCTTCTACCAGGAGTTAAAACTGTATCTGACAATCAGCACTTAAACAGAGAAAAGAGGAGCTCACAGAGAGGATTGTTTCTTTACTGAAGCTGCGCTGGACAGAAATACAGAAAGACAATGGCGGAATAATCAGATGAGAAAGCGGCAGCAGCTCAGTCCACAGTCCATTTATTTTGAAATCATAAAATCTACTAATCCATACACCGGGTCGACTCTTCTCAGCTTTTGCACACTTTTTATTTCACAACAGTCAGCCTTATATTGTGATTTTAGAGATGAATTGGGATCATGGAGAGGAGAGTAACGTCACGCCGACATCGTGCCACGAGTAAAGTTACTTTGAAATGATTGTGCTGAAGTACATGTATAAGTATTGGAGAAAATGTTACTCGAGTACTGTGAGTAAGTGTAATGACGACATACATTGTGTGAAACAAACAGAACAAGGAGCACGAGACAAACACATCTGTTTGACCTAAATGAAGCTTCTGCCGCTTAAACATTGACTCTCGGTGGAAAAATTATGTTTTACTCAAGTAAGAAACAGATTCTTCATTATAGGTTTCTCAAGTAAAAGTAAAAAGTACTGTATGATAAAACTACTCTAGAAGTAGATGCACTTGAGTAAATGTAACTGAGTACTACCCGCCTCTGCTCTGGGGGTAAAATGAGCCACACCCCTTTTATTAAGACCAACATCTTTCCAGACGATTTCTGAAGATGCAAACAAATACAAAACATCCAATATCTGTAAATAGTCAAACTGTGTTTGTATATTCCACTGTTTTTACACAATCACCACCAAAGCAACAAGTGGCTCATCTCTCCCCCACTCTCCCCTAATGTTGTACAATCTCCTGTGGTGTTTCTCAGGTGGATAAAGGCTGTGCCACGTTTTTGGTTCAGACGGATCAGTTCAAGGGTGAATCTCCTTCCCGGATGTACGATGGATATTATATCAAAGCTAAGATGACCGAAGCAGGAACAGGTGAGCTCCATCTAAAGAAACCACTTATTCTTGTGTATAATGCATTCATATTCATTTTTCCATTCCCTAAACTTCTATGTCAAATTCAAAGTGTAAAATTGTATGTTTTGCTATTTTCCCTCAGATATTGAGCAGCCCGTGGAGCATGAGGTGCACTCTCGTATCAGATCGGGAAAGTGGAGTTCGTGGACGCGCCGAAGAGATAAACTTAGGAGACATCCTCGACTTCAAGGTACGTCATTTACTTATAGTAATCAGAAGAAGAAAAAAGGCTTTGTTGTTGACTGTGTGAAGCGTGTTTGGAAACAGACTGAAGAGCAGAGATTATCTACCATTGGGTTTAAACCTCCAGCAGAGGGCGATATGATGATTAAGGCGAGACGCTGCAGTTGAAACATCAATTTTCCTGCAGTGGCTAGTTTTTATGTCAGAGTAAAAAAATGACAAAACCCTTCCTTTATGATAATTATTTATGACATTTTGTTGAGGGCGGAGCCTCCACAGAGCTCCACCTCAATCATAAACTTAGGCTTCCACTTTTTAGTGCTGTTGTACAGGTTAAATGACGACACCTACACCAGCGTCGTCACATGGGTCATGGACATTTTTAGAAAAGGGAAAAACTCTTTAAGTAGTTTAAACGAGGCCCAAAGCTACATTAAATCCTGTCTTTTGGAGCCGCCCCTGGCCACCAGGGGTGGTATTACAGCAATGTCAGCTGCATAAGGACCACAAAGAGAAGGGTTCCCACACATCGATATGAAAGCTTCTAAACTGTCAGTGTAAAACTGCGACAGCAGGGGGCCTGTATGTCGTACTTCAAGGGAGCTTGTTGTACGTACCAGTTATATAATAGGTCGGGGAAAACAGCAGCGGCTAAAGACAGGAGGAAATATAGCACAGTCTGCACGTGCAACCAAAGAGACAAACTTGAAAGGCCGTTTTCATCTCGCAATGAGTTTCATTCTCACAAAACTCAATCAAATATGTACATTTTGAAAAATACTGCGTTATAGGCCAAAATTAATCATAAAATGCAGTTCTTAATATGAAAACATAAAATTTAACAGAAAAAACAACTTGACATGCAATACATTTTTTCCCTCATATTATGCAGTAATCACACAACAAAGTTCAATGGATAATTCTAAATTAAATCTTTCATTTCAAATTCATACTTGGCAGCGGTCTCGTCTTAAATCAAATTAAAACCAAGACCGAATGGATAGACCAGTGAGACTTCTTAACCCAACAAAGAAAGGCTTTACTCTGTTTTAGCGAGCGGTTTAATCGTCTGTTTAGTCCCAGAACCACTTGAATCAGTCCACTTTTTGTCCAAACTGCAGTGTGTTGAAAAGCTTGTCTGTGTGTCTGACTGTCTGTGTGTCTGTGTGTCTGACTGTCTGTGTGGCTGTGTGTCTGACTGTCTGTGTGTCTGACTTGTCTGTGTGTCTGACTGTCTGGTGTGTCGACTGTCTGTGTCTCTGACTGCTGTGTGCTCTGGTCTCTGACCGTCGTTGTCTGACTTCTTGTGTGACGTTCTGTGTATCTGCTGTCTGTGTTCGTGTGTCTGACTGTCTGTGTCTCTGAATGCTGTGTCCTGACTGTCTGTGTTCTGAACTGTCTGTTGTTCTGCTGTCTGTGTGTCTGACTGTCTGTTCTCCTGAACTTTCTGTCGTGTCCTGTGTCTGACTGTCTGTGTGTCTGTGTGTCTGACGTCTGTTCGTGTGTCTCTGTGTCTGAACTGTCTGGGTCTGACTGTCATGTGTGTCTGTGTGTCTGTGTGTCCTGACTGTCTGTGTCTGACTGTCTGTTCTGACTGTGTGCTGTGTCTTGACAGTCTGTGTGTCTGTCGTCTGGTATCTTGATGTCTGTGTCTCTGTTGTCTCTGCCTGTCTGTTGTCTCTGACTGTCTGTTGTCTCTGCCTGTTGTTGTGTCTGCCTGTCTGTGTCTCTGACTGTCGTGTCCTGACTGTCTGTGTGTCGACTGTCCTGGGTGTCTTGACAGTCTGTGTGTCTCTGTGTCTGACTGTCTGTGTTGTCCTGACGGTCTGTGTGTCGTGTAGCTGACTGCTGTGTCTCGAAAGTCGTGGCTCTGGTCGACCGTCTGTGGTGTCTGACTGTCTGTGTGTCTGACTGTCGTGTTCTGTGTCCTGACTGTCGTGTCTCTGACCTGTCTGTGTCTGACTGTCGTGGTGTCTGACTGTCTGTTGTCTGTGGTCTGACCGTGCTGTGTGTCTCGTGTGTCTGACTGTCTGTGTGTCTGACCTGGTCTGCTGTCTCTGACTGTCTGTGTCTCTGACTTGTCTGTGTGTCTGTGTGTCTGACCGTCTGTGTGTCTGTGTGTCTGTCTGACTGTCTGTTTGTCTGTGTGTTTGTGTCTCTGACTGTCTGTGTGTCGTCGTCTGTGTGTCTGTGTGTCCTGACTGCTGTGTTCTGTGTGTCTGGACTTCTGGTCTGTTCTTGTGTCTCTGTCTGTCTGTGTGTCTGACGTCTGTTCTCTGACTGTCTGTGTCTCTGTCTGTCTGTCGTGTTGACTGTCTGTGTGTTCTGACTGTCTGTGTCTTCTGACTTCTGACTGTCTTTGTCGTGTGTCTGACTGTTGTGTGTCTGTTGTCTGACTGTCGTCTGTCGTCGTCGTGTCTCTGACTGTCTGTGTGTTCTGTCGTCTGTGTGTCTGACCGCTGTGTGTCGACTGTCTGTGTGTCTGTGTGTCTGACCGTCTGTGTGTCGTGTGTCTGACTGTCCTGTGTCCTCAGACTAGCTGTGTCTCTGACGTCTGTTGTCTGAACTGGTCTGTTCTCGACTGTCGTGCTCTGACTGTCTTGTGTCCTGACTGTCCTGTGGTGTCTGACTGTCTTGGTCTGACTGCTGTTCTCTAAACTGTTCCTGTGTCCTCTGACTGTCTGTATGTCTGACTGTCTTGCTGACGCGTGTGTCTGACTGCTGTGTCTGACTGTCTGTGTGCTGACTTGTCTGTGTGTCTGCTGTCTGTGTCTCTGACGTCTGTGTGCCTGGACTTGTCTGTGTGTCTGACTGTCTGTGTCGTTCTGCCGTCTGTGTGTCTGGTCTCTGACTGTCTGGTGCGACTGTCTGTTGTCTGACTGTGTGTCTGTGTCTCTCGACAGTCTGGTCTTGTCTGTCTGTGTACTGACTGTCCCTGGTGTCTGAACTCGTCGAACTGTTTCTTGTCCGACTGTCTGTGTGTCACTGTCGTCTGAACTCTGACCTGTCTGTGTGTCTGCTGTCTGTGTGTCTGACTGTCCTGTGTCGTCTGACTGTCGTGGTGCTGACTGTCTGTGTGTCTGTGTATCGACTGTCTGGTCTCCGACAGTCCTGTGTGTCTCTGTGTCTGACTGTCTGGTGTGTCCCCTGTGTTCTGAACTGCTGTTGTCTCTGACTGTCGTGTGTCTGTGTGCCTGACTGTCGTGGTCTGTGTTCTCTGACTGTCTGTGTCTCTGACTGTCTTCTGTGGTGCTGAACTGTTCTCTGACTGTCTTGTCTCTGTCTGTGTGTGTCTTCTGGACTTGTCTGTGTGTCTGACTGTCTGTGTTGTCTGTGTGTCTGGTGTCTGACTGTCGTGTGTGTCTGACTGTCTGGTGTCTGACCGCTGTGGTCGTGTGTCCTGACTTCCTTTCCAGAACTGTCTGTGTCTCTGACTGTCTTGTGTCTGTGTGTCGACTGTCTTGTGTATGACTGGTCTGTGTGTCTGACTGTCTGGTGTCTGTGTGCTGATGTCTGTGTGTCTGTGTGTTCTGTGTGTCTGACTGTCTGTGTGTCTGTCTGTCTGTGTTGTCTGACGTCCTGTGTCTGTCTGTCTGTTGTCTGTGTGTCGATGTCTGTGTCTGTGTGTCGACTTCTGTGTGTCTGACTGTCTGTTGTCTGTCCTGTCTGACTGCTGTGTGTCTGTGTGTTGGTCTCTGACTGTCCTGTGTGGTCTGTCTGTTGGTGTCTGTGTGTCTGACTGTTGTGTGTCTGTGTGTCTGACTGTCTTGTGTCTGACTGTCTTGTGTCTGTGCCTGTGTGTCTGTCTGTCCTGTGTTCTGACTGTCTGTGTGTCTGACTGTCTTGACTGTCTGACTGTCTGGCTGTGTGGTGTGTTCTGTGGTGTCTGGACTTCTGTTGTGTCTGTGTCTCTTGAACTGTCTGTGTGTTCTGACCGTCTGTTGTTCTGTGTGTCTGACTGGTCTGTGTCTTCTTCTGTGTGCTGTGTGTCGACGTCTGTGTGTCTTGTGTATGACGTCTGTCTGTCTGTCTGTCCTGTGCTCTGACTGTCTGTGGCTGTCTGTCTGTGTGCTCTGACTGCTCTTGTCGCTGGCTGTCTGTGTGTCTGACCTGTCTTGTGTCTGTGTGTCCTGAACTGTCTGTCTGACTGTTCTGACTGTGCTGTCTGTGTGTCTGATGTCTGTGTCTCTGACTGTCTGTGGTCACTGGTCTTGTCTGACTGTCTGTGTCTCTGACTGTCGTGTGTCTGTGGTGTCTGACTGTCTGTCTGTCGTGTCTGTGTCTCTGACTGTCTGTGTGTCTGTCTGTCTGTGTTCTGACTGTCCTGTGTGTCCTTGTTGTCTGACTGTCTGTGTCTTGTGTCTGACTGTCTGTGTGTGTGCTGTCTGTCGTGTGTCTGACTGTCTGTTTCCTGACTGTCTGACTGTCTGAAGCTGTCTGTCTGTTGTCTGGTGTGTCTGTGTGTCTGACTGTCTTGTGTCTTGTCTGGTGTGTCTGTGTGTCTGTGTGTCTGACTAGTCTTGTTGGTCTGTGTGTCTTGTGTTTACTGACTGTCTGTGTGTCCTGTGTGTCTGACTGTCCTGTGTGTTGCTCTGTGTGTGCTGTTGTGCTGAACTGTCTGTCTTCGTCTGTCGTCTGTGTCTCGACTGTCTGTGTGTGCTGTCGTCAATGTGTGCTGACTGTCTGTGCTCTGACTGTCTGTGTCTCTGCCTGTCTGTGGTCTGTGTGTCTGTGTCTCTGATGTCTGTTGTCTCTGTCTGTCTGTGTGTCTGTCTGTCTGTCTGGTGTCGACTGTCTGGTCTGTGTGTCTGTGTGTCTGTAGTGTGCTGTTGTGCTGATGTCTGTGTCTGTGTGTCTGTCTGACTGTCTGTGCCTGACTGTCTGACTGTCTGTCTGTTGTCTGACTGTCTGTGTCTCTGACTGTCCTGTGTGTCTGACTGTCTGGTGGCTGTGTCTCTGACCGTCTGTGTGCTTGTGTCGCTGTGCTCTTGACTGTCGTGTCTTCTGTCTGTCTGTGTTGCTGGTCTGTCTGTTGTGTCTGAACTGTCTGTGTCTCTACTGTCTGTGTGTCTGTCTGTCTGAACATCATAATGCCTGTGTGTCTGTCTGTCTGTGTGTCTGACTGGTCTTTTGTGTCTGTCTGTGTTCTGTCGCTGTGTGCTGACTGTCTGTGTGTCTGTCTGTCTATTCTGACCTTTCATGTGTTCTTGTCTGTCTGTTGTCTGAACTGCTGTGGTTCTGTTGTCTGTGTGTCTGAACTGTCTTGTGCCGACTGTCTGTGTGTCTGTGTGTCTGAACTGTCCGTCTGCTGTCTGTCTCTGACTGTCTGTGTGTCTGATAATGTGGTCTGACTGTCTTGTGTCTGTCTGTGTTCCCTCGTGTGCTGTGTGTCTGACTGTCTGTGTGTCTGTCTGTCTGTGTGTCTGAGCTTTCTGTGTTCATGTCTGTCCTGTGTGTGCTGACTGATCTGTGTGTCGTCCTGTCTGTGCTGTCTGACTGTCTGTGTGTCTGTGTTCTGACTGTCTGACTGTCCTGAACGTCTGTCTGTGTGGTCTGTGTGTGTGGTCTCTGACTGTCTGTGTGTCTGTGTGCTGACGTCTGTGTGTCCTTCTGACCTGTCTGTGTCTCTGACTGGTCTGTGTGCTGACTGTCTGTGTGTCTGACTGTCTGTGTCTGTGTCTTGTCTGGCACTGTGTCTGGACTGTCTGTCTGGTCTCTGACTGTCTGTGTGTCTGTCTGTTCTGTTGTGTCTGACTGTTTGTGTCTCTGCCCTGTCCTGTGTGTCGAACTGTCTGTGTCTCGTGACTGTCTGTGTCTCTGACTGTCTGTGTGTCCGTTGTGTCTTGACTGTCCTGTGTCTCTGAGACTGTCTGGTGTCTCTGACGTCTGTGTGTCTGACTAGTCTGTTGTGTCTGACTGTCTGTTGTCTGTGTCTCTGACTGTCTGTGTCTCAGACTGTCTGTTCCCAGACTGTCTGTGTCTCTGACTGTCTGTGTGTCTGTCTGTCTGTGGTGTCTGTGTTCGACTGTCTGTGTGTCCTGACTGTCTGTGGTCTGTGTGTCCTGACTGGTCCTGTGTGTCTTGTTGTCGACTGTCTGTGTGTCTGTCCTGTCTGTGTCTCTGACTGTCTTGTGTCTGACTTGTCTGTGTCTCTTGCCTGGTCTGTGTGTCTGACTGTCTGTTGTGCTGACTGTCTGTGTGTCTGTCTGTCTGTGTCTCTGACTGCGTGTGTCTACTGTCTGTGTGTCGGACGGTCTGATCGCTTGGTTCTAACTGTCTGTGTCTCTGCCTGTCTGTGTGTCTGGTTGTCTGTGCTCTCTGACTGTCTGTGTGTCTGACTGTCTGTGTCCTGACTGTCTGTGTGTCTGTCTGTCTGTGTGTCTGTTGTCTGACGCTTCTGTCTGTGTGTCTACTGTCTGACTGTCTGTGTGTCTTGTGTCCTGACTGTCTTGACTGTCCTGTCTTCTGTCGTCTGACTGGTCAAGAGAAGAATAACATCTGACTGTCTGGTGTGCTCTGACTGTCTGTGATGTCTGATCTGTGTCTGTGTGTCTGACTGTCTGTGTGTCTGACTGTCCTGTGTGTCTACTGTCTGTTGCGAACTGTCTGTGCTTCTGACTGTCCTGTGTCCCTGACTGTCTGTGTGTCTGACTGGTTATGTGTGTCTGTGTCTCTGACTGTCTGTGTGTCTGTGTGTCTGACTGTCTGTGTGTCTGACTGTCTGTGTTTTTGACTGTCTGTGGTCTGTGTGTCTGACTGTCTGTGTGTCGACTGTCGTTTCTCTGACTGTCTGTCTGTCTTCGTCTGCTGCTGTCGCCTGTCTTGTGTCTGACCTGTCTGTTGTCTGTGTTGTTCAGGGAAAGCTGTGCAATCACAACGACACTCCAGTCTCCAGACACCCGAGTCATCTAAAAATCCAACATGAAGTCCTGCAGATCTTCGGACCGAGCGGCGACGACTGGCCGGTGTTCAAAGTCAACACCAGCACTTCCCCGAGACTTTCAATCTCAGTGAACTTTAACAATCCCTCATTGCCATCAAGACGCTTTAACCATAAGAAACAACCTGAAAGACTTTGAAGAAATGTGTGAAACGTCATCAATACTCAGCCATCACGATTTTCTGGTGGTGCCATGGTCACCGGTACATTGTTTTGAACTTGACCTAAAAAATCCTCAATGGCTATGTCCAAACTTTGGTAAAGTTCCTCAAAC